>JARJEC010132531.1:0-17190 GCA_030264575.1 Tachinus sp. AB-2021 | reverse complement strand
ACATCAAAATAAAGCTAATTGAATTATCTGCAATTTCTGTTAAAAAAATTTACAAAATTTCCATTGAGATATTAGAAAATACGGAAAAACATTAAGTTACCAATCAGGGCCGTATTGAGTAAAAATTTCAATGCAAACAATAATAAATTATACATCAAATTGAAGCTGGTTCAATTTTCTGCAATTTTTGTTAAATAAATTATTCAAAATTTTTATTGAGATATTAGAAAATACGGAAAAACACTAATTTACCAATCAGGACCGTATTGAGTAAAAATTTCAATGCAAACAATAATAAATTAAACATCAAATTGAAGCTGATTCAATTATCTGCAATTTTTGTTAAATAAATTATTCAAAATTTCCATCGAGATATTAGAAATTGCAGAAAATAGCAACTTTTCTTAAAGAAATTAATCAAAATAAAATTTGAAAAATTATCAGGACCGGATTGAGTAAAAATTAGTATGCAAACAATAATATATTCAAGAAAAATGTAAAAAAATTTCTTGAAAATTGAATTAATCAAAAAAAAAATTTTTTTCTTTAAATTAATAAGTTACAAAAAAAAGATTTAATAAATTTGCAAAAAAATGTCGGTTTTTCATGTCTAGACTTCTGCAAAAAATGCAACAGAAAATAAATCAATTTTTTAAAATTTTTTCTTGAATTCTAGAATATTTTTTTTGCTGATTGATCAAGAAAAAAGCTAACAAATGAAAAATAATTTTCTGGAATTATTTGAAACAATTCCCATTTCATTGTTTCAACGACAGAATTTATGCATTTTTAATGAGAATAGATTGGTATCAAAAGTGTTCACTATAATTAATTTTTAATCCCACAATCTATGAATTAATTATTAAAAAACCTATTCCATAATTTGAATAAAGCTGATATCACCTTTATTTGTACTAATTTTTTCATTGCTTCATTTAAACAAAAAATTGTAAAGTGAATATCGAAATTTATTGAACAGAATAATTTAATTTTAATTTTACTATACTCGATAAGCGATAATACTTTTCCAATCAAGTACTAACTGATCTTATTTTAATAATCCCCTCGAATTTTCAATTTATGACTGCAGTGATAAAATCAAAAGATTAAAAAAAAAACTTTCATATTCTATCGCTAATTTAAATTACATAAAAAATTATTTATTGAATTTTTAATTATGTTAAACTGGGTTTGTCTGAAACTAATTTCTCCTGCATTTTAAATTAATTTAATTTGTACATTTCTACATTATAATTGAATATATCTGTATTTTGGACAATAAAATTTAAAACGCTTTTGCACTATACTCATTTGGTATCAAAAGAAGCGCAATTGAACGGGCTTTAATTTGGTATATTGGTATATATTGATTTATCATCGAGTAGTACAGTACAAATGAAATAATGCCAGACTAAAAAGAAATTTATAAAAATTCTAATTTTATTTGCACGTTTGCAACTATTGCAAAGTTAAAATGCTTCTGCAATATAACCATTCGGTATAAAAAAGGAAAAATTTAAAGCCCGTTCAATTTTCCTTTTTTGATCTTTTTTTTTCTTACTTATTTCAATAAAAAAATTTTTTTTTGATTAATGATAATGATAATTGAAATTTTTACTCAATACGCTCCTGATTTTTAAATTATTATTTTTTTCGTATTTTCTAATATGCCAATGAAAATTTTGAATGATTTATTTAACAAAAATTGCAGATAATTGAATCAGCTTCAATTTGATGTATAATTTATTATTGTTTGCATTGAAATTTTTACTCAATACGGTCCTGATTGATAAATTACTGTTTTTTCGTAATTTCTAATATCTTAATAGAAATTTTGAATAATTTATTTATCAAAAATTGCAAATAATTGAATCGGCTTCAATTTGATGTATAATTTATTATTGTTTGNTATATATATATATATATATATATATATATATATATATATATAAATATATATAGATTTAGCATCGAGTTCATCATTAACGGGCATTCCATTTAGCCAGGTGGCATGATAACAAGGTAATGGAGTGATGCGAATATATCTTGATGTATTATTAACAGTTTTTTGTCACTTCGTTTGATCAATGCCATACAATTCGGAACGCTCGTGAACTGCTCTCGTGAATGCTTAAGAAAACAAATCCAAACAGGAGATATAGCCAATTAATATTTCGTATAAATTCAAATCTGATTGCCGCATATATCAAAATATGCATCCAGGGTCAAGTACAACCCAACGAAGCACTTAACAAAATATTTATGAAATTAATGTAAATCTAATAATGAGAACACAATAGGAATCATTTCAAGTGTGGCTTGAACCCCTCACTCAATCCTATAAATAAATACAAATAAATATTCTTCCGAAATCTTAATCTATGCAGCTTATCTTAATCTGTGCGGGATTTGGTGACCGACCTAATACCTGATTGAAGTCGATAATTAAGTACGCTAAAGGCGATAAGAGATGCAACAATCAAAATTCAGATTACCATATTTTTTGTTACACATTTTCTAGTTTTAAAACGATAAAATTTAAATAAACAAGTCCACGCGTAAAAAATAAATATTTAATTACTAGTGGTTGAAAACAAATCACTAGGAAACAATTATATCGAGCTACTTTTTACAGCAGCTTTATTAAGCTCATCAAAAAGACGTCATTTGTTCGACCTAAAATGACGTCATCTATTGGTTTTATGACATTATATTCACGAATATCACCAAAAAATTACCTGTAAATATGACGTGATTTTGCCGGATGGGAAAAGAGATCTCAGTTAACTTAATGTTTTGGCCAACTACTCCCATTTATTTAGGAAACTAATAGAGTTGCACGGCGTAGTTCGACGTGAAAAATACGTCAATATGGCGTCGAAAATGAGACGTCATTTGTCCGACCAAAAATGACGTCATCTATTGGTCATATGACGTTATATTTACGAATAACACAAACTGCTAATATTTTCAAGGACATTAAATCCAAGACTAACTGCAACAATTCTTTTCCAAGTTTCCGATAAAAAAAAATCTGTCCACACATTGATAAACACCAATACTTTAAAAATTCCTCAACAAATTAAATTAATTACTTTCTGACATTTGACTAAATAGTATTACCAACCTAATTTTTTTAAGTCTAAGTAAGTGGTTGCGTGCCTTTCTTGTAAACGATAAAGGAAACTAGACTAACCGTCTAGAACAACCAATATAATTTACAGACAACCGGTATTACAACACCGATAGAATGAAAATGATTGAATAAAAAGTATTTTTTTACACGGGGAATAGTTATCCGACCGTCCAATACAGTTTGTAAAAGCGAACAAGGGTATAAGTCCCCGTTTAAAATTATACCCCGGTTTATCCGACGTATGTAAAAGCAGACGTTAATAACGTAAAATGTACTGGTATTGTTTCAATCAACATTTATCAAAAGTGTCATCCGATAAAGTATTTATAATTAACCACCATTAATTACAAACACTTCCGTAAATGACATTTAGAATTTTGAGTGTTGCGACTTATTTTGCTGCAACATAATGTATAATATCCAGGTTGGCATCTTTTTAACTAACTCCGAAATTATCTCGGTTAGCTTAATTTTTCGCCTACCTACTAATGAGAATATTGTTATTATCACCATCCTCAAGCCAGCAGTCACGTCATATTCTCGTAAATTTTTGGTGATATTAATTTAAAACCTAAAAATGACGTTTATTAAATAATATGAGGTCTAATAAACGTCATTTTTAGTCGAATAAATGACCTCCTATTTTCGAGGTCATAATGACGTATTTCTCTTGTCATTTCTAAGACGTCATATTGGAGTACTTTTCACGTCAAACTAAATTATTATGTACGCCGTGCGACGCGCCCTCTATTAGCCTATGCCGTTACCATTTTATGCTCACGACAGCACACAATCAGAATGTAAATGTTTTCGCAAGTCAGGTGAAAAAACTAATATAATTTTTGGAAGCCATGGCGTTGAGTTTGAGGAGGTGCTAGTAGCACCATTGCCACTGTTAGCAGTAGTCACAAATTAAGTTAAGATTAGATAACTTAGGATATTTAGTCTTAACTTAAGAGACAATAGTTCAAAAGAAAAAATGTTGGCCAGCATATTTATCATAATGCAGCTGCGAAATAAAGTAGTCGGACAAATGACGTCTCATTTTCGACGTCATATTGACGTATTTTTCACGTCAAATTATGCCGTGCAACTCTATTAGTTTCCGAAATAAATCGGAGTAGTTAGCCAAAAAAATTATTTTAACTGAGATCTGATATCCCATCCAGCAAAATCACGTCATATTCACGTAATTTTTTTGTTATATTCGTGAATATAACGTCATAAAACCAATAAATGACGTTATTTTTAGTCAAACAAATGACGTCTCATTTTCTACTTAATATTGACGTATTTTTAGCAACTCTATTAGTTTCCTAAATGAATCGGAGTAGTTATCCAATAAATTAAGTTAAATGAGATCTGTTATCTCATCCAGCAAAATCACGTCATATTCACACGTATTTTTTTGGTGATATTTGTGAATATAACGTCATAAAACCAATATATGACGAAGTTTTTAATCGGACAATAGCGTCTCATTTTCTACGTCAGATTGACGTATTTTTCACGTCGAACTACGTAGTGCAACACTATTAGTTTTCGAAATAAATCGGAGTAGTTAGCCAAAAAAATACGTTAACTGACATCTGTTATCACATCGAGCAAAATCACGTCATATTCACACGTATTTTTTTGGTGATATTCGTGAATATAACGTCATAAGACCAATAGATGACGTCATTTTTAGTCGGACAAATGACTGATTTTCGAGGTCATATTGACGTATTTTTTGCAACTCTATTAGTTTCCTAAATAAATCGGAGTAATTAGCCAAAAAATTAAGTTAACTGAAATCTGTTATCCCATCCAGCAAGATCACGTCATATTCACGAATTCTTTTGGTGATATTCATAAATATAACGTCATAAGACCAATCAATATATGACGTCATTTTTAGTCGGACAAATGACGTCTCATTTTCGACGTATTTTTCACGTCGAACAACGCCGTGCAACTCTATTAGTTTCCTAAATAAATCGGAGTAGTTAGCCAATAAATTAAGTTAACCAAGATCTGTTATCTCATCCAGCAAAATCACGTCATATTAACACGTATTTTTTGGTGATATTCGTGAATATAACGTCATAAAACCAATAGATGACGTAATTTTTAGTAGGACAAATGACATCTCATTTTCGACGTCATAGAGACGTATTTTTTACGTCAAACTACACCGTGCAACTCTATTAGTTTCCTAAATAAATAGGAGTAGTTGGTCAAAAAATTAAGTTAACTGAGATCTGTTATCCCATCCAGCAAAATCACGACATATTCTCGTAATTTTTTGGTTATATTCGTAAATATAACGTCATAAGACCAATAGATGACGTCATTTTTGGTCGGACAAATGACGTCTCATTTTCGACGTCATATTGACGTATTTTAAAAGTCGAACTACGCCGTGCAACTCTATTAGTTTCCTAAATAAATCGGAGAAATTAGCCAAACAATTAAGTTAACTGAGATATGTTATCCCATCCAGCAAGATCACGTCATATTCACACGTATTTTTTTGGTGATATTCGTGAATATAACGTCACAAGACCAATAGATGACATCATTTTTAGTCGGACAAATGACGTGTCATTTTCGACGTTATATTGACGTATTTTTCACGTCGAACTACGCCGTGCAACTCTATTAGTTTCCTAAAACTAACCTTAATCATGTTTGGTGGGCATGGCGTTGTTTTTAAAGATGATGATAATAGCAATATTGTTAGCAAAAAAAAAAGTTAAGATGAGATCGCATATTCAGTATTAGTTAAAAGGAAAAAATGTCGGCCTGGATATTTATCATAATGCAGTAACTAAATAAGTCACAATACTCTAAAATGAAACTTTAAAATTAATGGTGATTAATTATAAACCCTTTATTGGTTGATGGTTTCGATAAAAGTTTATTAAAAAGATACCAGCACGTCTATTTTACGTCTATAACTGACGTCTATTGCACGAAATTGAATTACGTGAATTTCACGTTTGTAAATGACCCCGCCATATTTTCGTCATTTTGTCGTCATATTTACGCCATGTTTTAAGTCAAAAGTGAGGTTAATTTTGGCGCGTAAATCGTAAAAAACCGTGTAAATTGTGTGGAGACGCGTGCACAAGATGGTAAGTATAGTAACCGCGGAAATAATTTAGTTCAATGTAAAAAGTACACCAATATAACGTTTTAAAAAATGGCACAAAAACGTCGTTTTAACGTCATTTATTAGACTAAAAACAACGTCCATAAAACATCATCTTTCGGGCATATGACGTTATATTTACGAATCTCACGAGTTGGGATGTACCAATGATAAAGAAATAATATATAATGTACATATTAATGTGTTTCGGACGTAAATCCCTCTTCAAAGGTCCCGCAACAATAAAAAAGTAATTTAATAAACAACGTAATTAAAAACTAACAAGCGATAAATTTAATAACCGTAATTTTCGGCGTAATTCAAACCGATTAATTTCCCGCCTAATTAAATAATCATCACGACAACATCCTGCACAGATAAAGACAATGCAACCTAAATTTTAAATAAAACACAATGAAAACTTTAATTAATAAAAATTCCGTTAGATAGGAAATTGCATAGCGCAAGCCAACCGATATCCAAGGTTAAAACACAATTTAAATAAAAACGATTGACCGCAAATTTGTTTATAATTGGACACGCGAAGTAAACAGATGACAAATAATAGAAAACCCATCGATCGATCGATGAAAACTTTCACAATCGCCGCCTGCTTCACATTCGAATTTTAAAATCGATATTTTATTATTCATATTAATTAAATTATAATCAGTATTGGTAATTAACCTCACCTTATTTTTTTAACGTCCTTGGCAATAATCAACTCATTTGGTTTCAATTGTTTTTTGTTTGTTTTGTATATCACAATGTAAAATCACAGACTAGAAAACAATGGCAAAGAATATTCACTATTTACACGCATCCGATCATATGTTGTTTTCTGACAATACTAAAGCAAACTGAAGTTGGATGCTAATTAATGGAGGGGAGGCAAAGCAGGCACATTAACTGCAAAAAATTTAAAATATTCTGTCGATTGGCTGAACCATTCCACAGAATTTATTATAATAAAATTCTATTATTATCAATAAATAATAACAAATTAACGTTGATGAAATTATTAATAATACATAAAAACTTTGGCAGTTTTCTTATAGAAATTTTAGGTTAGAATTTTTAATGAATACTATTTTTTTTAGATATAAAATAAACATTCAATATCATGATCAAACTTGTTTCAGTAGAATAGAAAACGCAGAAACCTTTTTCCATTCGATTTATTTTAAAAAACATTAATATTTGCGACTGTTACACATCGACTAGTTGCTTTCCGATCGAATCGCATCACATCCTAAATAGAATATCGTAAAATCTGATTTATAATTCTTTTGATTCTTTTAAACATTCATAAAATATATAATTTCCCTAGTTAACAGTAGTTAAAAGCTGTACGCATCTAAAATATCGACCTACCTCTAATCACAATTAGTCTCCGATTTATTTATTAATTAATAAAAATGGCAGTAGATCGCTTTATTTTAATTTAATTACCTATGTCTCACAATTGAGAAAGCTCTAAGTGATTCCCGCGATTAGGAGCAGCGATATGTATTTTTAAGAATCTGCCCGTAATCGTATTGTCTCAATTTAACATAAAATTCGCTTAATTATTGACTATCCATTCATCTAAACCCCGTATTATTCACTAGTATTATCATCAAACAGCCTTCTCGTATGGCAATAGTTTTCTTATAAAATCCATGATGCCTTGCATTTCATTTTTTTTTAATTCGTGCAAGGTGTTGCGTAATGGGATGAATTCGCCTTTGACGCCCAGTTGAGATAACTGATCGTAGGTTTCTTGGCCCCAAGCCAACGGAACCAAAGTGTCTCGATCACCGTGATACATTAAAAGAGGTGTTTTCAATGGATTGTCTTTTAGCGATTTGTAAACTATCGAATCTTTATTTAGGAATGCGGATAGGGCAAAGACGCCGGCTAAACCTGGTATTTGACGAAGCGCCGTATGCAATGCGAGAGCTCCGCCCATTGAGAATCCTCCTGAAAATAATTGTACGCAAATTAAATAATTTTCATTGATACCAATTGAGCTTTGCAGTCTTACCAACTATAATTTTATCCAATGGTATACCGGATTTAACTTCGGCATCGATCAGTCGTTTAACCTCCTCCCCGATTGAATCCAACGATTGTTTATGTTCCGGCACATCGGGCGTGATGTTCAGTCGATCAAACCATACATTGCTATGCTAAAAATTCAATATTTTTATAAAATAAATCGGTAAATAAGATACGAATAAACCTCTCCATTAAGCGGTGTATATGGACGAGATGGGGCTGTCGGAAACACAAATTTAATGTGAGGAACAGAAAAATCACCAATTAAAAACTTAATCCATTCCAAAATTCCTGAGCCGGTATCACCTAAATGTTAAAATATATATATATTATAACAAAAAAATAAAAAAATAAATATAAATATAAGTTGGCAATATTTATATTTATTTTAGCATAAAAAATATTGATTTTATATTTTCATTTATAAAAAATTGTATTCGGAAAATTTCCATTGAGCTTTATAGATTTTCCACTAATCCCAAGCTTGAACAAACACATAAAGGTTATGGAGTTTACTCACCTGATCCGTGAAAAAATATAACCGATGCAGTATTGACTTTGTTGGTCTGTCTGATGATCTTTAGGGCTGCAATTTTTCCGCTCATATTTACAAACCAAATTGCTTCAAATTTATGGAAAAACTAATCGGAAAATTTTATGATGTGATTCTAACAAAGGAAATGTAGGCAACCAAACTTACTGTTGTCAGCAGTGTTGCCAACGAGAGCTAAATAATTGAGCATTTAACAGAATTTTTCCTTATTTTTACATCGTTTAGCAGTAAATAAGTACTGTTATCGGTATTTATTTAATGTTTATTGCTTTATTTATAGTTAATTTTATTTATCATAACTAAATATTTGAACTTGGCAAATGATTTATTTATAATAAATCTTCAGAAAATATTTTTCAATTATAAAACAAACCTCAAAAACAAGAATTAGAAAGTTGAAATAATTCTCAATAAAAAGTTTATTATAAAATACAAAATCATGCATATCTCCATCCGGCGATTAATCTTTTTCGTAAACGTTTCATAATATCGGTCATTTCCGGCCGCGTCGCCAAATTCATATTCTCGTCCGCATCGATGATATGATAATACAGCTCACGATTGTAAACATGCATCCAATTCGGCTTAAACTTTACAGGATCAAATTTAACCCATTCAGTGTAGCGAAACTCTTCCGTCCTTATAGAATACCCCATGATCCGTATCTCGTTTAATTTAGGCTTGTCGCTATTATCCATGGGATAATTCGAAGGCCTCGGATATTGCGTAAAAACCGCAGTTTTTACATTCTTCGGATTCTGTAATTAAAATATTAATATTTATCAAAATTTTGATTGAAAAAAATTGACCGTATGTTCATTCAATAGATCGACCATGTGCGGGACAAGGCTTTTTCCTTCCGTGCACAATTTGGCATTACTTCCATCAGCTTTGCAAACTTCCAAAGCCTCCGATACTTGCGTCAAATCGACCAATGTCGGAAACAAATCAACCAATTCTACCAAATTTTTGGAAACGATGGTCCGTTCCGTCATGCCCGGCACATGTATAATAAACGGAACTCTTGTCGAAATGTCAAAATTGCTGTACTTGGAAAATTCGCCGTGTTCGCCCATCGAAACACCTAAAAATAACATTTAAAAAAAAAATTGTTAAAAATATTTCACTCACCGTGATCTCCGATTAAAATGACAATCGTATTATCATCAATATTTTCCAACAAGGCCCCGACAAGATCATCGATATAACTCGTAGCCGCTGCGTAATGTTGTACGATTTTTGCATTAAAACTTGTAGGCATCATTCCGAAAGGAAATGAAATGTTAAGCTCGGCGACATCGTCCCTGGCTTTTACATCCATCCAAGGATTCCAAGCAACCGTCGGTAATCCACTCGGCGGATTAGTATTAACAGGCAAAACCGTGCTATTCAACGAATGAAAGCCTAAAATCCATTACACAAACTCGGACAATTAATTAAATAATACCAACCTAAATACGCCTTGGGAAATTTCAAGGGAATGTGCGGTTTGTGCAATCCCACCGCTAAAAAATACGGATTTTTCGGGCAACTCTTCAAAAATTTCAATGCTTCTTCCAAAGATTGAATGTCGGGTAAATTTTTATCCGGCTGATCGATCACTCGTACCGGACAAAGTAAATTGCTGCCAAATATTCCTTTGTCGTTCAAACAGACCGGTCGGTTTTTATATTTAACAGTGCTCGGATGGTACGGCGCTTTGCTCCAACTGTACGGACAATCGTCGGAATGGTTCGAAGATATTCCCGGATGAAATACTTTTCCTATTGAATAAGTAAAATATCCGTTTTCTTTAAAATGTTGCGGTAAAGTCGTATAGTTACCGACCGTATCGCGCCAGTAATTATAAAAATCGTATAGATGTAAAGAATCTGGTCTGCGACTAGTTAGAAATGAATTTCTGCTGGGCGCACATAACGCTTGCTATAATTAAGTCATTGGTAAATATTAATTGTAAATATTGTAAATATTGATTTTACCTGTGCAAATGTTTTGTTGAATACAAAGCTTTTAGTAGCAAGGCTGTCGATGTTGGGGGTGTAAGCATTCGGATCATTATAAATGCCTAAAGCTGGGCGCAAATCATCGACCACTACAAGTAACACGTTTTGCCTTTTAAATGCATGACATGTTGTTAAAAATATATTGGCAAAAATTAGATGTAATATGTTCATTATTGGACACTGTATAATTCAATGAACTTAAAATGTAAGCTTGTAAATGCTAAAAATAAGTTTGTTTATCTTGTCAGTCAGAATAACAGATTGTGGTGTATATTTGGTTGCATAACTTTCTTTTAATAAAATATAATTATTATAAATTGATCAAATTAATTAATATTTGAATTAAATTAATTGATCAACAATAAAATATTAATATAATGTACAAAAATGTAAAATCTTCTTGATTTGTATAAGATTAGGGCTGTCATAGAAAACAGTTGGTACAGTCATTATAATGTAAGATCCTCCCCATGGTTATATTTAAAAATAAAGTTTATTTAAGCCGGAAAAAATGACTAAGCAACAATAATAAAATGCACAATCTTGCACAAAAAAGTGCAACCTTCGAAAATCCGCTTCCCACTCCTTTTCAAACCCGTCATAAACCGCAATATCAATAAACAATAAAAGCTTTTTGCAATTATTGATTGAATGGGAAATTCAATCAAGCAGTTAAAATTATTTGCAAATGTATAAAATTGGTGAGTGTTAATTGCATCATTACTTTAATCAATTAATTCGATGATTAGAAGAACAAAGAATTGAAATATGCGCAGAAATCTGTGCACAAGTAGCGTGCAGATTGAATTCAATCCGAACGATGTTTGTTTGTTTATTAATATTTTACAATTCAAGTAAATGAAAGTAACGGTTGTATTTTCAATTGTTTTATTGTTGTTTCCGTTCATTATAGAAACAATTGATTGAGGCGTATCGTTGTGAACCCTGCTTGTTGCTCAGCAGGCCAATCCGATCAGCTGATTTGTGTTGTGACAGCTAGCTCGGATGTCCTCCAGTTTATATTTAATACACCCTTTATCGATTCGCACCTGCAAAACAGAAAAAAGCAGCAATTTCCACAAAATTATTTGTCGCGACACGAAAAGCATTGCCGCCGCGAATACACAAAGAAAAACAACAATGACGTCACTTGGACTGTTTCGTCGCTGTCATTAAAGACCAAGAGAATAAAAATGACGCAGTTTGTGAATTGTTATTAAAAATGCTGGATGAAACCTTAAATTAATCAGTGGGTGAGTTGTATTGCTTTTAATATTACGCGTGGATGGTATTTCCTCCCGATTTTGCCTCAGTAGGCTGTTGTCAAGTGTAAAAATAATATCCCTTTGTCTTTGTCCTTCACCTTGCAATGTCTTGTGCATTATTATTATTATTGTTGTTGTCACAACATCAAGCCACAATTTTTACAAATTGCATTCTTTTTAATAATCATTGCTGGCCAGTTAAAATAATACAATATTATTATTGTTATTATTGCAACAATTAAAATTGTATTATTCAAGGTTGTTACATCACAGCTATCTTTATTTACAAACAAACAATGTGTAAACAAATAGTTTTTAAAAATGTTTTCGTTTCTCTAGTCGAAAATATCTCGCTTATATCCAAGCTTATATATAAATAGATATAATTGCGAAATTATCCGAGCTGACATATTTTTATTCTAAAAATGTGCTGGCGGCAATAAATTTATAATCGAGAAACAACAAATGATGCAATCGATTTTGAGGTTAGTAAAATTTGTTTTGCTATCGGTAATATTCGATTGTTTACTGTTTTCGTGGCATAATTTAAATTCCCAATTGTTATCAATGCTTAATTTATTGTTTGTTGATAACATTGTTGTTCGCTAACCTTGTACGATTCCCCTTAACATTAATCGACTATTCAAATAATGTTTACGGAAATGTCGCAGTATTACCAACATAAATTAATTGACAAGTTACCAGTATTCATTGCTACCAACCTTTCTTTACAATTTTATTTTAGTCATAACTGCTTATCTTTATGATAGTTTTTATTAAACTGATTGATAATTAATCTAAGATTACACACAATTTTTATAGCAAATTTTCTTATCTTTAATAATAAAATATATCAACGTTTTATTGACAATAAAAAATTATGAAAACGTAGTATAAAATAGCTGCTTTTAGTACATTCATTAATTTTATTATGAACAAAATTACATGTCAACTATTAAAATGCAGCGGAATAACGTATGATAAAGTATGCAACCCAATATACATGGTGAGCAAAAAATTTTAATCACTTAACATACATTTAGATGAGCAAAAGCCGTCATTGTACCGTGAAAGTGAAAAACAATTGTTTGGCAATTGTTCAAGCGATTTTTTTAAATTTTTAAGTTAATTTATATGTATTTTTAATACTACGGGTACACACGCTTTGGCAGCGACAAGTGCGAATAATCAAGCAAGCGGGTAGAAAATAAGGGGTTGCAACAAGCTACAAATATTTCACACTCTACATTAATAAATATTTTTTGTCGGCAGTTGTCGCAACCAATGCCCTAACAAACATATCAACTAATTTTTGTGTTGACAGTGAAAAATGTTGATTGTTAAAATGGCGTCGGAATATTAACAAATGTTTTAACGATTTTCTTATCTTTAACTACGAAGATATTCCAATACCAACATATTAACATTATAAAGAATTATTGCACCGAAGATTGAAAAAATTGTAATTGATTTAATCCGAGATGTTGGGGAAATTTTTAAAAACATTTTTGTAAAGTCGGCAATCGTTTATTTTATTCTACGACCGAAATTAGCAATTTGTCAAATGTTTCAGATTAGAAACGAATTCATTTAAACAATCGAGAAAATGTCGGCGGAATCACCCGTCAGATCTCAAACAAAGGCCAACGGCGGCAACAATGTCGTGCTACCTCAGCAAGTCACAGATCCCACGATATTGGACAGCGTCGCCGGTTTCATAAGCGACGTCGTACCCGTCGCTTACACAATCCCGAACGAATCCAAGGACCAAATACAGTGGGCCCGGTTCGAGCACCTTGATGCCGATAACTACGTCGAGAATTACGATTGTGATAAAATTTTACCGCCTCCCATCTTACTCGTCCTCGGATACAATACTGGCATACAGGTAAGGATTTTTTATTTTTAACTTTTTGTCGGGGGCGCAGTCAATCTGTTTAGTTATGCCCGGACTTGTACACATAGGAACTTGATCTGAACCGAAAATTGGAAAAAAAAGCGTTATATATGGAAAAAAAATCAGTTTATTTCGGTTCTGTACATGTTCAAACAGGATTTTTTCAAAATAAGTAAAAAACAGAACTGATTTGAAAACAACCGTTATTTTACCCGGAACGAAAACCGAAACTGAATTGATATTATTGTTTAATTCAACTGTAACGTAAAAATAAATATACCAGTTTGAAGCCCTGATTAAATTTGATAAAAAATGAGGTTATGTTAATTAATTAATTGAAAATTTATCTAGATATGGGCGATCCCAGCGAATGGAGAAGCTGCGGAAATTCTTTCATGGAGGCACGGTTCTGTAAGGGTGCTCAGGATCCTGCCAGCTCCCCATAAAGTCGGCAACAACACAAAAGATTCTTATGCAAATAAAAGGCCTTTAATTGTATTATGTGATAATGTGACTCCCGGTCCTGACTATTGCTCGTTGAGCTTCTACTCTTTAAGAACCGGGGAACAGGTAAATAAGATAATTAAAAAATTAATGCAACATAACCTAAAATATAGATATGAAATAATAGCAGGTAGGACACAGACAAATATTATCAAAATTTTAATTTGGTCTGTGTCCTACCTGCTATTATTTCATATCCATCTGCATTAAAGAGGACGTCCAATCATCACAGAATAAAATAAAATGTGGCAGAATATAGATAAAAATCTTTAACACGAGTTGTATACGCAAACTTTATCTAAAAATTTATTTCAATTGTAATGGTTGGGTTACGTTATTTGATTACGCGAATTTATAAAAAAACGCAGCTATGAATTTACTTTGAATATTATTCTGTAATAAATCGTAAAATTAAAAAAACTAATAAAAACTTTTTATAGGTTAAGTTAATAAAATTTAAAAACCCAGTGCTGGATGTAATAGCGAATAAAAAATCCGTAGTGGTGACATTTTTGGAACGTATAGCAGTATTTGATGCGTTTACCTTGGAAGACCGATTGACAGTCACCACGTGCTATTTAAGTCCTGGAATCTATCCCAATCCGGTTGCCATCGGAACTCGCTGGTTGGCCTACGCCGAAAACAAATTGTTACCGGCCAGAAGGAGCAGTGGGGGTAACGATGGTGAAGGCGTACAGGTATAATATATTAATCGAATAAATTAGTTTAAGTTAATCTGAACGAATTTTAGAGTTATACGGCGACTGTTCTCCATGCAGCGAAATCATTGGGGAGGGGATTAAGGGAGTTGGGCGAGACCGTAGCTAGCAGCTTCACCGGAAATGTTCCGCATAAACCAGGAATGTCAGTTGGTAATGCACAAATGGCCGGACAAAATGATATCCAACAAAAAGGTGTTGTTACAATATTGGATATTGAAGTGAGTTTGCAAAATTTAACGATGAAATTTTTTATGATTATTTATTTTAACAGAGTCAAAGCATCAGCCCGGAAAAAAATATACCGCCGGAAGCAATCATTGCACATTTTACAGCCCATAAAGAGGCGATCGTGTGCATGTCGTTTGATCCAAGCGGGTTGCTGCTTTTAACAGCCGATAAACGTGGATACGATTTCCATTTATTCCGCATCCATCCCCACCCCGGCGGACCTACATTAGCGGCGGTGCACCATTTATACATTCTGCATCGTGGAGATACTACGGCCCGAGTGCAGGATATGTGTTTCTCGCCAGATTCTCGCTGGGTGACGGTTTCAACGTTGCGCGGAACCACACACGTCTTCCCCATCACACCGTATGGCGGAAACGTCGGCGTTCGGACGCATGCCACTCCGCACGTCGTCAATAAAATGTCGAGGTTTCATAGATCAGCAGGATTGACGGCCGAGGGCCGCTCAAATAGTCCCGTTTCTATTTTTGAGGCACCCGTCAATTCAAATTTGCCATATCATAATCCTCGATTGCCACCATATCCGCATCCGACTGTTGTTCAACCGTTGGCCCAAATTAGACAACCGCTGTTCATACAGAATACCGCCACGCAGCAACGGCCTAATTTAGGTAAGAGTAAAATTATAATAAAAAACCGCTCATTAATCCATTGCTCATGATAGGGCGACAGCGCTTAAGCTCTTCCTCCGAAGATAACATTCAGGTTGCGTTGCGAGTCTGTGCATGCTTTGCACCAGCTCGTGCCTGGATAGAACCGCTGATACAGCCACGAGAACCACCCGTCATAAAACCGCAAATTAAACCGGTAGAATCGCTCTTTATTATGTCGCTGCACGGATCTCTAATACAATACGATCTCGATCCGCACCACATTTCCTGCGTGCCGCGTGAAAAGGTATGCGACGACACCCAGATCGAACTGACGGTGAATGCGAAGGCACAGTGGATATTGCAACGCCAATCCACTGGAAAAGATATGCAACTGCCTTTGAGCAATGAAAATTTGATGTTCCTCTATAAGGAAGAAAACGTTTTTAAAGCGAATAAACCCGATCATACGGACGATAGATGGCTCGCTCAAGTCGAGATTGTTACGCACGCTGGGCCACATCGGAGACTCTGGATGGGGCCGCAGTTTACGTTTAAGACATACAATAATGGAACTGGGTTCGTACATTTTTTTATCTGTTGGTTGCTTTAACGATAATAATTTTTATTACTAGGGCTCCTGTGAATATTTTAGAAGCGCAGACGATAGATGTGGGTCGTTCTAAACCTGTCAACATGCCGCTCAGTGCTGCGTATCCCATTTTGATTGAAGCGGGTTCCGTAAGCAGCTGTGAGCCTTCTCCGAAATTGCTGGATATGATGCAACGCAATTTTGATGAAGTCGGCGGTGCTGGGGAGCATCAATTGCGGGAAGAACTTGCAGAAGCTATGTTAGAATCACCCGGAGTTCGAGAGACAGGTAGGATTTTTATTTCATCTTTTAATACAAAGCACAAGCTAATTTAAATGTGATTTTTTTAACACAATAAGTTGGCTGCAATGTAATTTATTTTCCTGCTTTAACGCAATTCCTATCTTTAGATTGGCTGCACCCGACGAAAGGTTAATCAAAGATCGGTTTTTTTCAATTATATAAAATTTTGTGAACCCACTAAATTTATGAAAAATTTATAG
>JARJEC010132506.1:0-14362 GCA_030264575.1 Tachinus sp. AB-2021 | reverse complement strand
TATGTATGTATGTATGTATGTATGTATGTATGTATGTATGTATGTATGTATGTATGTATGTATGTATGTATGTATGTATGTATGTATGTATGTATGTATGTATGTATGTATGTATGTAGCTAAGTTGCGGAGAAGATAAGAGTAATTTTCATCAAAAAATCTCAATTAATTTAATTTTTAATGTAAAACGGGACAATAATCCTATTATTTAAGATTAATTCGATTTAAGACAATACATTCAATTGAGAATACAAGTTTAGTATTTATTTTGAAAATATAATAAAATGTTGCAAATATTTATATACATTATTTAGACATTCATATTTGATTATTTTTTATTAAAAACTACAAATTATACGCTTTGCATTATATTGTTGAGAGAGGAGGAAGGAAACGTTTTAGTACGCCATTCGTCCTCTAGTTTATATATAGCAAGGAAAAATATCCTTTTTGTTGTTGTTTGTGTTTGTATTTTTAATTATTGATTTTTTTCGAGTTTTAGTATATGTCAAATATCTTATTCGAAACTAAAATGGTATATAAAGTATACACATAATCCGCTAACGTTTAATACATTCAAATATCTAGCCTGTGTTATGAAGAAATTAAGTTTTGGATGATTTTCCCATGATTAATTTTAATGTAAAATAATTAATAATCTTATTCATAATAACTCATATTCCAACATCGCAATAAATCAAATAATGAAAGCAAATTTAGGTTTATTACAAATCTCCAGTATAAATTTGATTAACTTTCTGAATACTACTTATTTCAATATCCTTAATCCAATGCACAAAAAATATTTTGAAATATAACCTTCACACTAAAAAGGAAACAAATATTTGTACATTTTTTCTGATGCGAATTAAAATTTCACAGGACACAGAAATAATCGCTTCCAGTTAATTCATTCATGTGTTACATTTTTGTTTATTTACAAAGAAATCAAAAAATAATTTATTTCAGAAAATTCACATCTAACAGCCTTGAACAAACAAGACAGAAGAGTGGATCAATAATTAAAAGTCGTTGTGCAAAATGTCAATACATAAAAATAATAATAAATGGGAATTGCTTTTACAGGCGCATTCCATTAAAAATAAACATGTTTTGTTAATATTATGAAGGTGTATTGCAAAAAATAGAAGGCTACTAAAGTTAAATGTTATTCCAATTATGATTATGAATATATAATAAATCGATTTACTGAATTGATCATTTTTTACTACAATTTTACTCTTAATTTATATAACTTTTAAAAACTGATAAAGTTCGCTAATAAAGAGTCGAAACGCTGGATCCACTATTTAACCGGAACCGGATACCGGATCCATCACCAAAATTAACCGCCGGAACCGGACCGGAATTGAATCCGAGACCGGATTCAACCGGATCCTGCCGGATTCATTAAAATGTAGGATTACTAGTGTTGAGGCGAGTCGGTATTATATTCGCGTCGTCAAAACCGTAGAAATTATTAAATGATTTTTTTGTCATGTTGCATTCAATTTTTTCCAAAAATTAATAAAAACTTGTTTTCAATTTTTTTCTTAAATCAAAAGCATTTAGCTTAAAAGCGTAAAAGGTAAAAATGTTTTTATATATTCATTATGAAACACGCCAAAATTTAAGAATGAAAAATTTTCATTTTATATTTTTTAAAATTTAATTTTCTTTTTCTTTAGCAAATCAAATTTTTGTTCTTGCAACACTAACAAATTTCAAAATTTTACTTAAATTTTTAATTTGAAAAAAATTAAAAAAATATTGAAAAAATATTGTTTAACTAAAAATCAAAATTGTGATTCAAAATATTTTTTTTTTTTTTAAATATTTTCCTATTTTAATACACAAAAAAGATATAAAATTGATTGTGTTTCGGCCAAATCCGATTGGATGGTTATTGACATCCGGCCGGATCTGGATCCGGTTTCGGTGTCATCATTAGTTGAAACTAGTAAAATAGATTTATAGTCAGTAATGAAAATGTTGTGTACGTTAGGATGATTTTTAGAAAAATATTGTTTCACAGATAACTCAAAAAGCTAGAGGTGTAACATTTTCAAAACTCCTTGCAAACCAGCTCTAGTTGCACAACTGCTGGTTTATAAGAAATTTACAAAATTTTAACTAGAAGAGAGTTACAATTAGTTAATAACCTAGGGCCCCATTTCAAATTAAGTCACATTGGCATTACTTTTTATTAGATTACTTTGATTAAACTTAATTTTAGCAATTATTTAATTTTAGAATTAAATAGTATCAAAAATTAATCTTAATTAATCATAATCTTAATTATAAAAATAGATTTACCTGACTTTTTATTTATTAATTATTAATTATTAATTAAAACTATTCTGAACGCAACAAAAATATTTCCGGTGATTAATCAAATTATCTATTTGTTATGGCCATCAATATTGTTATTAATGCATGACCGTTTTATATTTTGATATATTTTTACATAATTCCCAGTACGTATTTGGTATGTTAATTTATTGCGAGTTAATTTTGGCTGATTTATACTGGTGCGTCCACTTTCAAAAGTTATTATGTGCATGAATTTCAATGTCACGGTTTTGTTATATTACTTTTGGTTAAATCTCAGTATATTATATTTATACAGATTGTCCAGAAAGTCCCGTCTGGGTCAAATATCTCGAGAACAACATATCGGATTAAAAGGAAACAAATTGCACTCAAATCATGACATTAAAATCCACTCCGCCTTTTTTTGGGAGTGGGAAGTGACATCTTTAAAATATTTATAGCTTTAAGTGTTAAAATACCAAGTTGTAATGTTTTTACAGAATTATTGTTAAATTATATATTTTTATATGATTTTTGTATAAGCTTTTTATTCAGTTTTTTTGTTTTTTAAACTGTTTGTTTAATTTCTATAAATTTTATTCTCTGTTTATTTTTTTATGATGTAACTGGACATTTTTTATAGTGTACTTTTTTTTGTTAGATTATAAAATAGACAAACCTTGCTGTTATAGCAAAGTATGATACATAAAATGATATATCATTATGTCTTCTTCTAATAAAATAGAAGCATCTTTTAAAATTGACAAATACAACCTAAAATCTATATTACATACACATTTTCAGGGTCTTACAAAGTATATCGTAAACAAATTTCAACTGATTTTTATGGTTTTATACGATTTATAAGCAATGTCCCAGCTAGATTGGGTGTTTTTACCAGTGCGCCCTGGTTACAAAAAATGTGGGTTTGTACTTAAGATTTCAAAGTTGCCACTTCCTTCGCCCCCACAGAAAGTTCAGTCTGGGTAAAATATCTCGAGAACAACATGTTTTTATGGAGAATATAAATCAATATAAAAAATTGGGGGTAGCCAAAGGGTGTCATCTTAAGAATTTTGAAAGTGCTAATTGTTTCGTTTTAATCCGTCATGTTTTTCTCGAGATATTTGACCCATGCAAAACTGTTTCAATTTAAAATTTTAAAGTTGTCCGTCCCCCACCCCAAAAAGAGAAGTGGCGATGGATTTTCATGTCATGCTTTAATGCATTTTTTACAATTTTAAGAGTGCAATTTGTTTTGTTTTAATCCGACATGTTGTTCTCAAAATATTTGACCCAGGCGGGACTTTCTGAACACTCTGTATATGTCGACGTCGATCCTTGTAAAGACAAGCCATTACTAGAATTGCCGGCAAAACAGTGTAACTGCCAAAATATGGTGTTTTGCCCTCCTCAACCTAACATAATTTAAGGCAATAACTGGCAATAATTCATAATTATGTCAGGTTAAATTAAGCTGCGAGTGTGCATAACCCCTGATAAACAACGACTAAACACTGTATTTTGGCTATTATGCTGTTTGGCGGCAAACCCCGCAACGGCTATGCATTACAGTGTCAACGGATTTTAGTGTTTGACACCTAGTATGCGTTTAGGGGATGGAAATGATTTTTTTAATTTAAAACTTTTTTTTTAAATGAAAAAATTATTGTCATTTATGTTGTATATTTTATAAATTCAATAACTAATCATTCACTCTATTTGAACTTGAATTAAATTGGAGTATTACACATATTAATTTATGTAATGTTGGTTACATAAAACACGACAAACGTTTAAAAAATTGAAATTCATTAGTATGAAAATTTAACATAGATTGATCTTGATCACAGTGTACCCTGGCTCTTGCCGTAACTTAATCTAAGACGATCGAACCCAATCTGATCTTTACCTAACCTGACCTGATCTTATTTTAAATTATTTTTGTAAATTAAAAACTAAAAAAATCGCTTGACAACCCCTAACCAGGTGACTTCAACTAACCCCACCTGAGCTGACCTAACCTTAACCGAACCTAACCTTACTTTAAATTATTTTTGTAAATTAGAATCTAAAAGAAAAATTGCTTGGCAACCCCTAATCGGATGACTTCAACTAATAAAACCTGACCTGACCTTAATTTAAATTATTTTTGTAAATTATAAACTAAAAAAATCGCTTGGCAACCCCTAACCAGGTGACTTCAACTAACACAACCTGACTTGACCTAACCTTAACCTAACCTAACCTTATTTTAAATTATTTTTGTAAATTAATAACTAAAAAAAATCGTGTGGCAACCTCTAACCAGATGACTTTAACTAAAATAACCTGACCTGACCAGACCTGACCATCACCTAACCTAACCTTACTTTAAAATTATTTTTGTAAATAAAAAAAAATGCCCGACAACCACTAACCGGATGACATTACTACGCTTTTATCGTGAATTTGATTTATAAAGTCAAATTTGTTTACCAAACTTTTACCATTTCGTTTTAAGAGGTAAAGTTTGTTTGTTATGAAATTTACCAACTAGGAACACGTTCGAATTTAACATTGAAGATAAAAAAATTGCAATTTAAAATTTTATAAATGTGACGAACAACCCTATGAATAATATTTGTAATTTGCTCATAGTTTGTTTGCAAACGATCATACAGATGTAGACAATTTTAATTGTCAAAAATGAAAATAATTCCATTCTATTAAAATATATAACCACAATAATTTATGTAATATTGGTTGCGTCCGTTATAGTAATCGACATAATGGGCGTGATTATGTTTTTACGTAAATTCACGAACATTTCCGAATTTCAAATTGATTTGTCACAAACTTCACTATTAGACGCTTTTTGGTGGCAAACCGTACATATTAATTTATTTAAAGTTGGTAATAATAATTTGTTGCCGGCATGTCATTACGTAAAGAGATGAACGTTTCCGAAATTCAAATTAATCTGTCACAAACTTCACGGTAGATAACATCATATTATACGCACTTTTAGCGGCAAACCGTACATGTTAATTTATATTATGTTGGTGAAAATAATTTGCTGCCGTCATGTCTTTACGTAAATATATGCAACCAAATATACACAATCATTTTTTGTAATATTCGTTCTATACTTTATAGTAATCGACGTAATCGGCGTGATTACGTTTTTACGTAATTACACGAAAGTTTCCAAAATTCAAATCGATTTATCACAAACTTCACCGCAGATTTAACTTTATATTATACGCACGTTTGGCGTAAAATTTAAATCGTTCAATTACTT
Source organism: Tachinus sp. AB-2021 (assembly GCA_030264575.1). Lineage (NCBI taxonomy): Eukaryota > Metazoa > Arthropoda > Insecta > Coleoptera > Staphylinidae > Tachinus > Tachinus sp. AB-2021. The sequence goes on along the minus strand of JARJEC010132506.1, from coordinate 8,766 downwards.
TAATTTCTTTATTTTATAAATAAAATAAGTTTATGTTGTCACTTTCTGCGCCATTAGCAGTAAGTAATAATTAAAGATCGCTTTTTAAATGCTTGGATTCATTTGAAAATTTGTACCAATAAATAACTTGAGGTTACTGGTATACACATACTTACCGTAATTTTTGTTTTTCAAACAGATTTTGTTATCAAACATTTGCCGTGAATTTGTTTTAAGAACTAAAGTTTGTTTGCCAAGTTCAGAAAAAAGTGCAATTAAAAATTTTTAATGTGACTTTTGAGATATTTGTAATTCTTTCATAGATTGTTTAAAAACGATCGACCAGAAGCATCGACATTTCATACTTGTCAAAAATGAATTGAAATAAAATTAATCGAATTGCGCAACCGAATAATTGCATTAATAATAATACTGTTTGTGATAATAATTTGCAGCCTTCATGTCATTACGAAAATAAACGAACTTTTCCAAAATTTAAATCCGATTGAAAGATGCAACCAAATATACACAATAATTTATGTAATATTGTTCGCATACTTTACAGTGATTCAAATAATGGGCGGGAACATTTCCGAAATTCAATTTGATTTGTCACAAACTTCACTATTATTCGCATTTTTGGCGGCAAACCAAATTTGTTGCCGTCATGTCTTTGCGTAAATACAAGAACGTTTCCGGAAATACATTCCATTAAAGTATGAAACCAAATATACACAATTTTTTTTATATTTGTCGCATACTTCATAGTAATTGACGTAATGGGCTTGATCATGTTTTTACATAAATACACGAACAATTCCGAAATTCAAATTGATCTGTCACAAACTTCATTATTATAAGCAATTTTGGTGGCAAGCCATACATATTAATTTATTTAATGCTGATCATTATAATTTGCTGCCGTCATGTCTTTACGTAAATACACGAAGGTTTCCGAAATTACGTTCGATTCAAGTATGCAATCAAATATACACAATTATTTTTTGTAATATTGGTTGCGTAACTACACGAAATTTAAATTTTGTCGCACTTTTGGCAGTAAAATTAAATTATTTAAATATTTTAATTTGTTTAATGTATAAATAAAATAAAGCAGTATCTTTCTTAATGCTCAGACATTGTTCGTTTCAAATTTCAAAGTTAGCTTATGTTTGACGGTCGCAGAGTAAAGTTCTTTTATATTAAATAATTTTCGAAAACACTCAAGAACACTTTGCGTTGCGACCAATGAAGATTTTAAGTTGAAATTTGTAACAAACAATCAAACAATCGAACGTACCGAAATGGTAGTGACTCAAAATTTTTGAGAATTTCTATCTTATACCGCCGCAAATGCTTCTGGTGTTTGAATATGGTAAAATTGACCGTGAAAAGTATTCCGCAAATTTGAACGGCGGCAAAAAATGTCTCCGAATTCGACAAAAACTTATGTCCGAGCTCAGTTTGTGGTCGGGAACGGCAAAATGAAAACGAATTTTTTTTATAAAAATGTCATCATTTTTCAAAATTAAATTTGGTTTTCACCGAAGCGGCGAAAAATTACAACTTTCCAAAAAAGTCCAGACTTTTAATTCGCAGCATCACTTTTCCAACCTAAAATGAAGCAAAACGTTCGAATTAGCCGTAAAAAAATTTGAAAAAAAATTGCAATTAAAAATTTTGAATAAAATGTTTTTCAATTTTTTTTAATTTCTTTTAAAAAAAATTGAAAAACATTTTATTCTAAATTTTTCATATCATAGCTCGTTTCGTAGCGAACAACGCGAAAATCGGACCAACATTTTCTTTTTACTTTCTTTCCTATTTAAGAACTAAAGTTTGTTTGCTAAGCTTAAAACATGGTTTTGGTTTAAAAACTAAAGTTTGTTTGCTAAGCTTTTAACATAGTTTTGGTTTAAAAACTAAAGTTTTTTTGCTAAACTTTTAACTGACATTTTGACAAAAATTTGCATCCAAGCTCAGTTTGTAGTCGGAATCACGAAAATAAATACGATTTTTTTAATTCCTTCAATTTAAAAAAAAAATTTATTCTCTTTCACCGATGAGGTGAGAAAAGTTAGACATTTAGCTCGAAACGTCGCGAAACTGACTTTTCCCACTTAAAATGAAGCGACACGTTCGAATTTACAGTCGAAAATTTTGAATTTTTCGATAATCGAAACAAAATTTTAAAAAATTCCTTCAATTTTTTCATAATTAAATTTTGTTTTCACTCGACGGTGAAAAATTTCTACGTTTCAATAAGTATAGACTTTTAGCTGGGAAAGTCGCGAAACTCACATTTCCTACTTAAAATGAGGCGACAAATCGGAATTTACCGTTGAAATTTAAAGAAAAATGGCGACTTAAAATTTTGAAAAAAATGTTTTTCGAATAAAAAAATTTTTCTCAAAATTTGTCGAAAATTTGCATCCGGGAATGCAAAAATCAAAACAAAATTAAAAAAATTCCTTCAATTTTTTCAACATTAAATTCTCTTTCACCGATGCGGCGAGAAATTACAGTGGCAAAAAAGTGAAAAACTCTGCTCGAAACGTCGCAAAACTCGCTTTCCTCGTTGGACGCGAAGCGACACTTTCGAATTTGCGTTTGAAATTTTTTTTTTAAATCGCAAAAAAAAATTTTAAAAAAGAGTTTAAAAAATATCCGGATCGGACCAAAAACAAGGACTCCGGGTCCGGAAAACCCAATTTCAACCACCCTCCGGGAATCGGCGCGTCCGAAAATCGCGACCGGATGTTCGAGAAACGACCGGAAGCGGTACTTCGTCAGTTTCGTGCGAAGACACTTTTCGGAAAGTTTTCGAGTTCGATTTCGACGAAACTCCGGTCGCCCGCCGATCCGGGTGCGGGAACCTGAAAACGACCGCAAAAATTTTTTGTCGATTTTCGGGAATCCCAAGTGGAAATTTTGAAAAATCCGCTTTCGTAGTCGGACGCGCGCGTCCTTCCTCTTTCGATCGGTTGGAAACGAAAGGAGCACTCGGCCATGGCACAATGACGGATTCTCGATTTTCGGCCATAAAAAGCCGTTTTTGCGATTTTTGGAACCGTTCTTACTCTACACGACGTAGAAGGAATCAGAGGCGTACGACAAATTTTTTAGGGGGTATTTTTTCGGTGTACCCCAATTTCCGCACCCGTAATTATGAGCATACTATTCCGAAATATCAAAAGGTAATAGTTTAAAAATTTAAAACTATATATGGAAAATTTTCAAGCAGGATGTCTGTACAATATTTGTTTAAACAAATAAAACTGTAACTTAAAATTTAAATAAATAAATAATTCAAAAATATTAATAATTACACTGCCGCCATCTTACATAATTCACTTAAATGTTACAAATTGCAAACCAACATTATCGTGGATGACTTTGTGCTTGTGAATTGATTCATTATTATAATAATACAAAAATTGTAAAAGGACCTCTTATACACTATCATAGTTCATAATTATCTTGCTTAGACTCCGATTTTTGTAATATAACTGAAACGGAAGCGAATTGGTATCAGCGTAAACGGACGGATCGAAAATGAAACATAATTTTTATTATCGTCATAATAAAGAACAATTTTATTACTTACTAAATATGTTATATTCTTAAATAAGGATCATTCAAATCAGTTTGATAATGGTGATCCAACAAATTGTATGGAAACCACGAATTTCATTTTGACAGATGTTTGTTTACATTATTACTTTGAGCTGATTAGTTGCGGATCTATCTCGGAAAACAAAATTTTATTCATAAAATTAAAAACATTTGTAAATAAATAAGCAAGTGTACAAAAAAAACTAATCTCACTTAGATATTCATTTAAGTCAAGTATATTATGGTGGGTGGGTTGGTAGTACAAGCCTCGATGTTTAGCCAATCAACTCTCTCAACCCGACACTGGTGCTTTCAATAACAATTGTAAACGTTTATAACAAACGATATCAAACTTATTTTTATACTCCCGTGAACCAGGGGTATGTCAGGTAGTTGCATATAAAATAATAATAAATAATGCAAAAATGTTGTAACAAGCTTTAACCCAATATATAATTATACATATCAATTAATATACAAATATTAACTTATATTAAATTATTATTATACAAATATAATGCAATATAAACCCCTTGCGTCGGTGATTAGTCTTAAAAGGGGACAAAAATAGACTGACGTTAAATAATGTATTAAAAAAGAAGAAAAGCGTCGTGTTACCGGGTGAAGGGAAGTCAGGAAGCGAGAGTTGTCGTTTAGTGCAAGCTTTTTAACCAAAGAGCGCGGCGTAGTACGTCAGCTTGATAATATGTTTCTGTCATTAGAAATCTCGTATGCCGCATTTTCCCTCACTAATCCTGGAGTTGGCAAACTGTGATCAGCAAGACACAGGGGGACAAGATTTTTCTTCTTTAGTTACTGGGCCACATCGTAAGGACTAAGAGAAGTATGGTACACTGCTAAAAGCTTCTCTGGTTTGGTGATGGAAGCAACTTCATAAGATGTTGGGCCTTGTTTATAAAGTATCACATAAGAACCATCTCTTCTTGGTGCTAATTTTGCACCAATGTCTTTGGATGCGTTAGTAAGAAGATGTGTAGCAACTAATACATTATCACCAGGCTGATACATAGGACATAGACGTCGGTGTGTTTTAGTAATGTCCAACTATTTTGGGTCATCCTGTGCATCTTCAGATTCTTTCAGTTTGGCCACGTTGTTCTATTAAGTCCAAGTAGCAAGTTGTGGTTTCAAATTCCGTTTTATTTAGCAGGATTGGATTCAAGATGATAAGAGGGTAGAAATGAATGGTCGTTGTGCAGGTAATGCATACTTGCTACATAACAGCGCTTATAAATTGGACGCCATTGTTGCATCGTTTATTACCCTCACAATTTTTGGCAGCGGATTTCTTTAATGAAAACAATTCAATTTATTGGAACGTTATATTTTCCACTATAAAGATGATTAATTTTTCATCACTTGAATTTGGTAGTGGACCAAATAGATCAAAGAAAAGCACTTCAGATCGTTGATTTAAAGCGATATCTGCATTAATTCGGCAGGTTTCAAATTAGACGATTTATACCTTTCCCACATTAGACAGTTTTTAACATATTTCGGGAAGTTCTTGTTCTAGATATATCGTGCAGAGATTTGCCTATACATTTTCTCCAATCCATAGTCCGGTCGTAGGATCATCATGGCAACACTTCTAAAATGTTATGTTTTAAAACAACTTGCTGTGCGTCCTCATTGCTCTGAGTATAACAATAGAGCACTCCATTTTTGTTGGCAACGGATTTTTAAAACAATTTATAATGCATAGAAGTTGTGGATCCTTTAACTGTTATTTTCTAATATCTGCACCCCCCCCCCGCTGCTATTTAATACACTTAATATCTATTAAATTTTAAATTTTATCTGAAACATTTATCGCATAAATGGACACCGTTTTTTTATTTCCCAAATTAATTTATTATGAATGGATTTTCTAAATATAATGAGTTATACAATGTTGATTCGACGTTCAAGTGAATTACTGCAGAAGGGCGAATAAATGGCTTTTTCTTTATAATTATTTAACATTGTCCAACATTATCCTTTGAAATTTCTATTTACTCTCCATTATAGTGCTGAGGAAGAGAGAAGTTTCTCTCGAAACGTTCGCTATCTTATCGATGTCACATTAAATTCATTAAATAATTAAACTGTCCAATTAAGCCATTTATTCACACTTCTGCAATAATGATTTATATTTAGAAATTAAAAAATAATAAAATTTGGCTAATAATCAATTTGGTTGCATTAATACTATTACCAGTAACAATGCTATTATATTTTTTGCTTACGCAATTGTGATATTTATTAAATATAAAACATTAATATGCGCACGAATAATAACAATAAATAAAATGTCAAACAGCACGGAGTTACATAATCAATCAGTGAAAGTTCCCAAATGAGGTATAGTACGAGTTTTATTTCCAAACGATAGCATGGCACAATTAATAAACGTAATATACTCGCATGGTCCAGTCTGACATGTGAAACATGGCACACATTTTTTAAATAAATATATCTAACATAATAGTATACCGGTTTTATACTACTTAATATATAAATTCCATCGTTTCATTTATTTCACATTATTAATCTTGATAACGTGGCAACTGATGAATGTTCAATTTTAACTTGTTAATTTTATTGACGCATTAAATGTTTGATTGAATACATTTTATGCATGAAATAATCTAATTAATATTGCAATAAAAACTAATAATTTAAAACTAATTTGCAACGTCATATAATAAAAATTTGCATATCTACAATAACATAAGTGTCCATATTTTTAAATTTATTTTAATTTAATTTTAAAATCAATTCTGATTTATGAGCCGTGATGAACGTCGAAGAAATTTAATATATGTCCCAATCCAATTTTTAATCTGTAAAATATATTATTACCACCTTCTACTTTCTTATGATATAAATATAAAGCATACAAATAAACGATTTTATATGTAGATTCTTTATAATGTGAAAAAGTATAATGGTAACGGCCAATTATAATAGATACAGACGAAATTGCACTTTACCGCAATTATACTAAAGGGTATTTTTTCTATTCAGTTCTGTGTTGAATTTTGCCGTCGCTTTCTTCGAATCAGTTCCGGCAAATCTTGATACAATTGTATCATTTTTAATTAAATCACACTCACCTTATGCGCCATGTAATTACCGAACATAACATATCCGAACATGATTGACCATTAATTAAATATTTCTGATCTTGAAATAGAAATGAAATTCCAAGCGGAAATGGCCGCCATTGAGTGATGTGCCAGGCATGTGATGTAGTCGGGAGTTCAATTCAACAGATCGATTACCATCATGTCCGAAAACAAAGCAGTATTACATGCGATACGATTGCTACAACAGAGTACGCCTGCTTTGGACACCGAAAGACCAAGGCATAGAAGGGAACCTTAAGACCGACCAGCTAGCCAAAAAGGGAATAACTGGGACATTTATTGGAGCAGAACCAACATTCGGGATTCCACACAAAACCGGAAAAGAAATAATCCAACGCAAACTTGCAAAGGAACACAATAGTTTGAAAAAACTGTCGGGGGATGAATCACATAAGATAATTCCTTACAGAACGAACACAAAATACTCAAAAGAAAGTATCGCAAATAAGATGAACCAAACTGCGAAGGTTGATGGGATTGATTACCGGACACTGTGGTCTTAACAAGCACATGCATAGATTGGGTATACAAGAAAATCCACTATGCCGCGGATGTTTGGAGGATGAAGAGAGTCCGCAGCATCTGCTGTGTGAATGCGAAGCATTCAACATGCAACGCACAGTTCAGTTTGGCAAGCATATGCTAGCAAAAAAAGAACTGAAAACAACCACTTGGCAAAAACTCCCAAACTTCATAGAAGAGACAGAACTGATAAAGTTGTAAGATGTCAGAGATGCACAATAGGACCATTATGACCGTAGTACAGGGACGCTTGTCGAACCACCTCAGGAGGAAAAAAATTAAATCTCGATCTCGTCTTGTCGAGATTATAAAAAATATGATCTAGTCTTGATTTTGTTGAGATCTTAAAAAATCAATCTGGTCTTATTTGATCTCGATCTCGACCGTAGAAAAAAAATCTCATCTCGAGTTCGAGACAAGATCAAGACGAGATCGAGAAGCTCTACTCTACGGCCAGTAAAGCGTAGTTTAATGAATGGCAAGCTATGCATAAATAAGACGAATAAAAAATATGATGTTGACATATTTTAATTTTCAGTATAAATATTATAATAAAATTGAATGGGTAGTTTGAAAAAGAAATCATGTCCTTTTTGAATATTTTAAGAATTTACATTTTGCAGTTACGTTTCAAAATTGTTTTAGAGGTAAAAAGTTTAAACAACAACAAAATTGACATGATGTTCCTAAATAACCAATTTAATAAAAAGTTTCATTTCTGCTGCCTATGTTCTAACCACCCACAATTTTTAAATTTTGTTTATTCTAGTTATTTATTTTATATAATTAAAATTTAAAATCTTAAATAATAAATTATCCCACGACTATTAACATCTGATGAATTATAGTGGAAAAGCATTATTTTTCTGACATATATAATAATAGAAATATGAAATGTAACATATTGATATAGCAAATGAATGTCACGAACGCAATTAAATAGAGAGTAACGCTTGATATTTTAAGGAGTGTTTATAATACGCTGGGACTAGTGACTGTATAAATTGTATTCGCTATATAAAACGTGTTGTTTGCGTTAAGGCGCTGTCACACACAACCGAATCATGGAGGCGAATGGAGAATAGGATCTGTGTGATAATTAGATTTGCTGGCGCCTAGCATTGCACTAGTAATTTTTTCTATGTTTCCTGTGGAAAGGATTTGACAGATCTGTAGTGCGTTTTACAATAATTTACAATCTCACTCCAACTTAACTGTTTCCAACAGCAAAGTAAAAAGTCCATTCAGGTTTAGTTTAGTATAATTTTATTTCAATTTTATTTTTGCTGGTCTCGTTATTTTACTCATTTGGATGCATATGCAAATTTAGTACAATAAATTTATTACAATCAATTTGGAAATTAAATCAATTTTGTTAGTGACGTAGTTTTCTAATTTTGCTGCAATTGCAAATTTAGTACAATAAATTTATTAACATCAATTTAGCCGTTTAAACAATTTTGCTGGTTACGTAGTTTTTCTAATTTTGCTGCAATTG
>JARJEC010132474.1:0-21529 GCA_030264575.1 Tachinus sp. AB-2021 | reverse complement strand
TTGATCTTTTATTCAAAAGGCGTATTTTGTTATATTTAGCCATTGTCTAAAGGATGTCTAAGCAAGCCAGAACTAATTTCAATTTTATTACTGGCGAGACGCCTATAGGGCCGCTTGGCCATTACACAAAATGAAATTTGAATCTTGAGGCAGCTCTTCACTATGGCCCATCGTAAACCACTAAGAACAATCACCATTGTGCAGAGGGGTAAGTGGTGGATGATGGAGATGGTAATGGCAAAGAATGGTTTTGGGAGCGGTCAAACATCGTGGTACCTATTATACTATACTATATCGTCGGTCTACGATCAAAACACGTTAAGTCCAAAATAAGTTTTGAAATAATCAATTTTCAACTAGATTCAGTCTCAAATGTATTCTCAGCAATTGACATTTTTATTTTATCAAATGTCATTTTCCAGATAGGTAAGTCTGGTGCCAAGCGTCACTCCCAGATATTTTGCGTCCTTTCTAAAATAACCATAGATCCTCAAGTTTTTGTCGTTTCATCGTTTTGTTAAAGAGACGATCACTATTTTAGTTGGTTTCACTTATAGTCTCTCTTTTATACACCACATCTCTACGCTTTAGTGCAATCTGCATCATGATAGATACAGTTGTACAAAATTTCCCGATTACAAGGTTACCTGGTAGTTGGGAAGTCACCTTAAAAGCTGTTGATCCCATCAAAATCCTGTTATCACAAGCCATCGGTTTACTTAGTAACAATGATGTAAACCATACACATAAACAAACAAACAAGGAAAGTGAAATCGCAGATTATGGAAAATATTCTATATCGTTTAGTGACGGTAATGCCTGTCGTGTCTGTCGATAACGTGGTACCACAGTAGATGTGAATATGCATAGAATTGTGGAAACCCGCCAGCAACTTTGGGTCACACAGTCTTTCTATATAACAGTTCAATTTTTGTCTGTCTTGTCCAAATGTCTATTTGGCCTAAGCAAAAATTTCATGTTTATAAAATATTATGATACTTTTACGAAACTATGAAACAATGGAACACGTTTTTTTTAGTAATTACCCCCACACTTTCGAAAACAAATGAGCAAATAAGATTTTTATTTAAGAAATGAAACAAGAAATACACTATTTAGTTCAATTATAAATAACAAGGCGTGCGTCATATATTAATAGCCAATGTTAACATTACAATAAGCTTTTTATTTTGTCATTTTCTATGTTTATATAATTCATTTTTAAGCATTGTTGTAGCAATTTATTTGATTAGCACGTGTGCGGTAAACACCGGTGCAAATCATTCTATTTTTTCCGCCAAGTATATTGTATTTTTGTGCATCAATATTGTTTATTTGTATTATATAATTATAATAATTAAATAAAAAATAATGTGTTTTGTTAATAAATATTTAACGGGACTACATTGCATTTGATTTAATTGTAGAAAATTAATTGTAATTATTGTGCGCGTGCTATGATTAAATCACACGAGACACTCAATTATGCATAATTTTATTTTCTTCCGTGTTTATTAATAATGAAAACAATTTTAAAACCTCCTTAAAGAAATGTAAGACCTCATAATTAGTCTAAAAAATGTTAATTGTCACTAAACAGTGTGTTATTTAGCAATTTTACTTTGAGTAAATAATAATTGTTTTTATTAAATGTATATAGTTACCACTTTTATTACCAAAAAATAAGCAAGTTAACAATAAAGATATAAAATAATTAATTTTAATGTATCCTTTATTATTAGTTCTTAAACTGTCATTAATTATTTTATCATCCATATACATAATACCAAAAGGGTAACCACTCATGAAAAATTCGGGACAGCAAATATATCATATTTATGAAATATTTATAAAATTATGAAATAGTGGGACACTTTTTTCGTTAATGGTTACCCCCTCGCATAGCAAGAGAAATCTCGTCAAACTCAAAACACAAGTATGTAATATGTTAATTTTTATAATTTTGACTACTACCAAAGTTCGTAACTCCATTCATCAAAATCAAAAATTTACTCGATTCAACAAATTTAGAAGCCGGACGGATATCAAAACAATATATATCTAATAAACAACAAGCAAAACTTAATTAACTGATAAATATAACAATATATTGTACCATGAACGCAATTAAGTTCTAAGTTATTATTGCGTTTTTTCTTTCTGTTTACAATAACAAAATTGAGATTAGTATCTATTTTGGGAAGTAGATTAACCTATTGTGATAAGGACGATTTAAAACGTTACCATGCTCCGTGATATTTTTATCAAATGTTGTTGAAAACTGATTGTTTACCTTTGAACAAGCAAAATTTTTGTTTTGACATTTCAATAAATCCAAGGCTGTACTAATAACAAATCTGAAAATAGATTACAAAACAAAATTAAGTAAAAAAAAAAATCAATATGTTTCGATTTGATTTGATTTAAATTCTGAACTTAAAATTTAAAAATTAAAATTTTACGTGAATTCTAGATACTTATTATAGAGGAGTAGGCAAATAAATTTCACATTATGCGGAAACGTCAATAATTTTTTAAAAATGTTGAACGTATAAAAAATGTTACAAAATGTTATGCAATGTTGAGATATATCACAAAACAAAATATTTAAAAAATATCAAAATGTTAATAAAATTCACAAGTTGTTTGTAAAAATTAAACAAATTACAAAAGTATTCGCGAAATTATGCAAAATACAACAAAATTCTTATATGTATGTAATTTAAAAAAATAAATGCCGAGAAAACTATCATATCGCATAATGACACTAAGTATTATCAGAAAATGTGATGAGATATTAAAAAATATTTTAAAAATACAGTGTCACAAAATATTGTGAAATCAAATTAGATAGTTGTAGTATATATAGTATATATATATATTACTTGTACACTGTAATATATATATATATATATATATATATATATATATATATATATATATATTGAGTTTTCTGATAAAAGTTGCAGAAATATGTTATCTATCTACAACTATCTAATTTGATTTCACAATATTTTGTGACACTGTATTTTTAAAATATTTTTTAGTTGTGCCGAAATGAAAAAATTTCAGAAATGTAAGCAAAACTTCAAAAAAAGTTGTTAAATATATTAAAATATGACAAAATATTAATCGTAAACTTGAAAAATCACGAAATATTTCAGAAATTACGTAGAATTTCATAAAATATCAAGTAGGAGAAACTTTTGCATTATCTTGAAAGGTGGGGAACTAAATTGTCGCGAATTGGTTTCCACATGTTTCCAAAATAATACAAAATATCGTGAAACTTAGAAAATTTTTGTTAAAATGTTTGTAATATATCCAAAAACTTTACCAAAAATTACAACTTTCTTAAATTAAAAAAAAAACGATAAAGTTGTTTTATTTAAAATTGTTGATTCAATACTCTTTATCGACACCAATCACTGACTTTATACATATACACTTTATAGCAAATTGAAAAAATAAGTTAAAACTCAAATTATTTTATTTATTTCATACCTTCAACAAAATGTTTAAAAAACATTCTTTGCATTTTTGTGTAAATAATTTCATTTCAATTAATTAATAAATGAGCAAGTATGAACTGTCAAGATTTAGAAAATTATTAAAATATTTTTGTTATAATTGAATTTCTTTGCGCTATAATTCGAGACTCGCTTACAAAGTTGAAATTTGACTTAAAAAATAAATTTTGTACCAAAAGATGCACAGTTTAACGTAGATCCACGCAGTAATATTTGTTGAAAAGGTCTACTACTAACTTTTCAAATAAAACACAAAAAACAAACGAAAAGTTACTTTCATATAACTACAGCGTTTGTAACTCCTGTAAGAGTTAAAAATGTATTTCAAGAAAAATAAATTTGGAACACATCTTTTTCGCATTTAACGTATATTCACGGCATAATAATATAGATTTGGTACTTCAAACTAATTGAGTAAAACGGTCGCATTTTACATTATAGTTCTTGGTTAGCTGTAACTCTTCTAAAAGTTGAAAATTTGCAACAACAAAAAAATAGTACCAAGAGATGCGCAATTATACTTAGATTCACGTGGTTATATTGGTTAGTAGAACCCAGTACATACAAACGTTTCAAGTAAAACTCGAAAAACTGCCTGCAAGTCACATTTTATATACAAGTTTAAAATTTGATAAAAATAATTAATTTGGTAAAATTTTTTTAAAAAAGTAGATTCGCGTTGTTAAATTGGTTTTTGTACCAAAATAATGTATGAGTAATTTAAATTAGGTTCACGTAGTTATATTAGTTCTTTTCGAATAAAACGCAAAAAGCTCTATGAAGGTCTCATCTTACATACAGAAATGTTAAGTGCGATTCCTGTAAAAGTTGAAAATTTCTACGAAGAAAAATAAAGAAAAGTTGCTGACCACCACCATCCATATATTACGTGAAATAAAAATAATATCAATCCCTTGTGGCCAACACACAAATATGGCCAATACACGTGTTTTTATTTGTTTAATTTTAGACTCATGGAAATATATATATCGCTAAATTATTGTCGTATAAAAGTGTAAATACAATTATTAAATCATGATGACATATATCCCATTGTTATTTAACAATTTGCATACATATTCTTGCCTGCTTTAATAAAAAAAATTAAATTTAAAATACTCACTTTGTTGTTTCAATTTTTATTTAAAAAAATACCAGAAATAATGAATATTTATTAATTTCCGCGAACAAAGGAATACTATAAAAGGATCAAGTCAGTGAATTAATTAAGCAAAAAAATATTTTTCAACAAAAACATAATTGAAATTCTATTCTAACAATAAAAATTTTATTAAACAATTTATTATTAACGCAATGTGTTGAATACATAAAATAAATATATCAATCACAATGACCTCAGCGAATAGATTTGACAAAGATTTTCTATATTTAGCAATACCTTTTTGGAATAAAAATCGAGCACGGTTTTTTTAAATGACAAGTAAAAATGTTTGTGTAAATTTTTAAATGATTACATAAATAAAACTCACCCTTTCTAAACATTCCTGTCCGATGGCTTTGGGGTCCACGCGAACCTCGAAGATCACTGAATTTGGCTGACTGATAAAACAATACATCTTTGCAAATTTCGGGATGTATCAGGATTGATGCACAAAGCTAGGCGACCTTACGCTAGCACTAAACACTGATCATTTGATAAAGTCGCAATGTTCTCTCAAATTTATCGCGTGTCGCTTGTTGAATAAACTCTTTGAGCATTTTACAACTACGTCCATACTATGTCGGAGTCTGGACAACGATTAAATCGAACGCCAACATTTGACAGCCTTTTGTCGGACCGCCGCTACCAGCTACGAAACATTGCACTATTCCGTTCTCAGCTGTTCTAGGCCGGGGCCTCTCCTTCCACCGCTACACTTGCGCTCTAAACGCACGTCGCATTACAACTCCGTGCTTATTCCGCTGTTATCAACGACCTTACGAAACAGCTGGCCGAGCATATACAATCCCATTTTTAATTCATCTTTATCTTTTATTACAAGTAAACTCTCATTATCACAAACAAATCAAATGATTAATAAATTTTTCATCATTACACAACAAGATTTCTTTTAATAAAAATATTTATTTAATTATTTTTAAGTTCCATAACGTACGTCGAGGCTTAATTTCAAGCAGGTAAATATCCTAGCGGTTCCAAAACTTTTTCATATAAATTAAATAATTTAAAAATCTGAAACTGTTTAAATATTGCTTCACCTATTATGCAAAAATAAGCAATCTATAAGAATAAATCAGATTAAATAAACTATTCACACAGCAATACAATGGAGAATGGAATGAAATAATTGCACATTAAAATGTAATTAAACTTTAGATTTTTTCAGCACTTTTACGCACTCAGCGGCGTAACACTTATTTTCTTGTATTATGCAATGAAGAATAATCATAATTCCGTTCTGAAATAAGTGTCTTCTATGACATTCGTTTTTATCAATAAATAAGTGACAATTTTTTCAACAAGAAATTATTCTTTACTAATTTACAGTATATACCAAGAATGTTAAATAAGTTTTTAATTAAAAAAAAATAATTAAAAGCTACCACATTTTAGTAGACTTTGGTCACAAAATGTTGTTGAGATCGATTAATGATATTGACATAAATCAGATTTATTTACTTTTCCTTTCCAAAGGAAAGTATAGATCTCATCACAGATTATCCCACCTTAAAATTGTATGGAAATATCTATATTGAAGGTTAAGATTAGTTTTCATAAATTTTAATAACATGTTAGATGATGCTGCTTGTTGATTTTCTTGTTACTGCGACTTTATGGTCCTCGGACAACAAAAACCAAATTGCGCTCGCATTTTGGAAATATTAACAATAGATTTGGTTTTATAAGACTTTTATTTGTTAAAAATCAATTATTGTTGAATCTAAATTATTCGATTTTGACATTTTAAATGTCTACATTTAAAGTACACGTCTAATAACATAAAATAGCCCCTATAAAAGTCATAATTGACATAATGAACACAACCATAAAACACAATCAAATTTGTAATGTATTGTTAAAAATTTCCAAACATGCAAAAATTAATTTAAACCAAAAAAATTGGTGATCATTGTAAATATAACATTATATGGCCATTAGATGAGTCTAATATGCGTTATTTTAAGTCAAACAAATGACGTCTTATTTCAACGTTAAAATGACGTCCTTTTTGTGTCATTTTTAAAATGTCATATTGACGTATTTTTTACGTCAAACTACCACGTCCTCTATTAGCATCTGCCGTTACTATCTTGTGCAGATATCACCACACAGTCTCAATCCATACGTTTTCAAAAACCATGCGCCAAAAGTAACCTTACTTATTTTTAATGGACATGGCGTAGAGTTTGAGGATGGTGATAATAGCAACATTAAAATTGTATAATAGTTAACCAAACAATTAAGTTAACCAAGATGAGATAATTTCGGATATTCTATGCCAGTCTTAAGTGGATATAGATAAAAAGAAAAGATGTCGAGCTAGATGTTTCTAACATTATGAAAAAAAAAAACAATACAATACAAAATGTTTACGTCTTCTAATAAAATATTTATAATTAATGAATAATTATAAACACTATATTGCAGCAAAGTTTATTTATTTGATACCACCACGTCTATTTTACGTAGCTAAGGTAATTTTTAGGTCAATTTTACGTTTTTTGTGAGGTTTTAGGTCGTTGACATATTTTCGTCTTTTTGTCGTCATATTTACATCATAAGTTATAATGACGTAAAGTGTCACAAAAATGACCCCCTGACTGGGCTAAACTCAGTAAACTAACTGAGAGTTTCTCGCATTGTGGACACAATACAAATATTGATGTCAACAGTCATTCTCAAAAGTCAAACGCGGTTTGATATTGTTGAGAGTTATCTGCGAGTTTCCGTAATAATGTTTTCATAGATATGAGAAAAAATGGCCAAACAAAGAAATTATTGAATAGATTAATATTTATGAGGAAACCTCTTATTTTATTAAACCAATTTAAGGAATATTGAAATAGAAATGCAAGAGAATGGCTCTCGGTGGTAACTCCCGAGAATTTCTTTCATGTGGATACCTAAATTAGATAGTTTATATAAAAATGATATGCAATAAAATGTAATATTGATCAAAATATTTCTCTTTTTCTACCAATTTTGTTTTTAAAGAGCTTCTGAAAAACTCTCTTTTTGAGCTAACATATATTATGCTTGCCAAAGTTTTTAAAACACCCAGTACATGTGTTTATTAAGACCACAATATAATAATTAATTCTATCGGCCTTTTTAGATTCATTCCACTCATACGAGATACCAAAGTTTGGGTAGTTTTACTGGTCCTGTTATTAATAGTCTGTTCTGATTTGCCTCTTGGTAACTTTTATACGGTTTGATGATGTTCCGTTGCAAGTTTATTTTCTTAGTAAAGTGGTATGCAGCCTTGGTTTTTTATATGATTCAAATAACTTTGATTAGCTTGTTGCTTTAAGCAATAGTTAAAAAATTGAATAAAATCATGTGACGGATATAGGTTTTATAAGTGGAGAAGTAAAGACTGGAAGCCAAACGAGTTAATTTTTTTGGGAACACAAGATTAGAAGTGGGGGTTGGGGTATTAGTAAAGTGACACTTAGGTATGAAATTTGCTTGATGCTGTGGTCAAAAGATTCTCCCACTACAGTGTGTT
Source organism: Tachinus sp. AB-2021 (assembly GCA_030264575.1). NCBI lineage: Eukaryota > Metazoa > Arthropoda > Insecta > Coleoptera > Staphylinidae > Tachinus > Tachinus sp. AB-2021. Next base: position 13,305 of record JARJEC010132474.1, on the reverse strand, counting down.
GCAAAAAAGGATTTAGTTTTAACGGAGTTCATGGTAAGTTTTCATAATTTAAACCAGCAGTCTAAAGTGAAAATATATTATTGAAGTAATTTGAAGAAAAAAAAACCAGTGAAGCAATGAGTATGAAGCGGAAATGTTATTTTCATACAAAAAGGTAAAGAGGATAGTTAAAAAATGTCATTTAGGTTGATGTTGACAAATGTAGGTCGCAAGGCAGTACCTCGTAATTGTATTTTTTCCAGATTTCACTTTTTGATGTATCTACGTCAGAATGTATATGCACCATTTGTATTCAAAATCAAAAATTGCAAAATCATGACTGTTTAACAAAAAAAATTAAGCAGTACCTACTCCACAAATGACAATGTATTTCTTTTTGTTTTTTTGGCTCTACAGTAAAATTTGTATTTTGTATTAAGTTTGAGATTTCTTTACAAAAAGTTTGATGTCTGCCAGTAATGAAGTTCGGAAGTTGTTTTAATCCATCTGCAATCCCTAAAGTCAGAAATGTCACTTGGTTTTAGTGGCAAAGCAATTGCGTGTATATAAAGAATAACGACTGATAGAGTGATTGTTTTGGTTTGATGAGGTTAATGATAGAGGGAAAGAGGTTAATGGTTTTGGTGGAAATAGATTTTGATGTGGCATTTTTGACAGTTACAAAATGCAAAAGGCAATAAAGAAATATGGTCGCTGGTATAACGTAACTAAGAATGGAGGGTCTAGTGTGACATTATAATAAGATATAATAATATTGCAATAGTTTAACATTGCTAAAGGTTGTGGCTACACATGGATCGAGAAAGTTTGCGTTTGCAATTACTGTAATTGAAAGTGACAGATTCCTACTCCAAAACACCTTCTGGCGGCTGGTCGGAAAATGTTTAACATCACAAAATTGACAAAATCACTGTGGCTACATAACACATAAATCATTTAAATGATAAACTGCAGCCACTTAAAAAATGTTGTTTACGGCCAAAATACTATTGCTGTCTTCGCCTGATGCCAGCTATGGTTGCTCTTCTCGCAACTCTCAGACTCGTCCAGAAAAGTAGCACTTTCTGACCTTGATAAACAAATAACTATTTTAGGCGGCTATATCTGAAAGTCAATACTTCTGGTAGCAGTTGAATCCAGAAAATTGGCGTTTGCAATTAGTGTACCTGAAAACAACAGTTTCCTACAACAAAATGCTTATTGGCTGTATATAGCGGTCTATATAGTCTTTGCTGTCCCCATCTGATGCTCGCCTTGTTCCATAAGCTCGTTCTTCTCACAACTCTCACACTCGTCCAGCAAAGTAACATTTTATGTCCTTGATAAACAAATGACTACTGTGTCGCTGTTAATTTGGTGCATAAATAAAATTATCCAATAAAACACATTTGAATCAAGATATATATAATGGCCAAAATATGGTGTTCTTTCTGTTCATCAAGGTTATATACACCCTCACACCCAATTATGAATTATACTATATTAATTACTACCTATTGTTGTCTTATGTTATGTTAGGTTAAGGTAATGATCTGTATAATCCTAGATTTGAGATAAACAGGGACAAAAACATCATATTTTTACTGATAGGTTGTTAGCGATCATTATATTGATCGACGGATTTCAGTGTTTGGCAAACTGGAGTGTGGCCTTTCAATGTTTGCCTGGGTATAGAAAACAAGCCGGCATCGGCATATAGTACGCAAAAACTAGACTAAAATATTGCTCTAATACCTACTTAATTATTTCTATAATATTACTATTTACGCTAATAACAACATAATTAAATTGACTTACCCCACCCTACAATATGTACGGAATTTTAGCCTGTTTTATGATATATAGCACTCAAAATGAAATATAATCACTACATTAGGTACATTCAGTTCCAGCATATTTTGACAATACACAGAAACATTTTTATAACCTAGCACTGTTTGCCTGACAGCTAAAAATTGTTATTAATTGGTGCATAAGTTTAAAAAGGAGTCAAAAGCGAATTGAATTACCTAATTACATAATCCCAGTCATTTATAAACACCCACTATTAACAAAATATAAACAAAAACAAAAAATTAACAAAATAAATGACAATAACAAAACGATTTTGACATAATATAGACAATATTCTATTATGTTGAAGAATATACAAAAAAGAAATTTAAATTTTGTTTATTCATTGTTTATTTTACTTTAATTTATGTCATGTTTTGTTTAATACTTGATTCAAAATTAAACTAAAAAAATAAGAAAATAAACTAAGAACATGCAAAAAACTAAGAAAATTAAAAAAGGAATTAAAAAAATTAAACAAATCAAATACAAACTAATAAAATACCAAATATACAAATAAGTGTTAATAGTGAATATATTTACTAAACAATAAAATTAAATTGCAATACATAATAGAAATTTTATATATTGATAGAGCTATAAAAGTTAATTTTTCAAAAGCTTGTGCAGAGATATATAACAAAATGTCACAAAATATTTACAAAACTTTCAAGAAGTATCTGCCATATAATACTTGTTTGACAGTTTAGAACAGACATACGAAATAAAATTTAAATGTTGATTCAAACTAGGCAACTTCTTATACAATTTACAATAATTTTACTATTTATTGAGGTCATTTTTAATTTGCTAACAGTGGCAACACTGACTACCCAAAATTGCAGATTTCTTTTTGGAACGTCACATTGACACTCTCACATGTGTTTTGTGTTTCTTCTGACAAAATAATTTCTAATAAACTTTAAATTAATACAAACAACTTTTATTCAATATGGTAAATTAATTTGAAATTCTTACATTTTCGAAAATATTACAAAAGTTAATGATTTTATTTTGCACCACAGGATGAAGTTGTTATTTTATTAATAAATTGTAGGTTAATTATATTGTTCTTCTTTTAGCCTAAGAATAAGTTTATTGACAAAAAGAATTCTGTGACATTCCATTTGGTTCATAGAAGTCAACAGGATCCGTTAGCTGCTGATGAAAAAGCTCCGCAACATGTACTTTTACCAGTTGTCGGAAAACAAGTGAGTATAGAAAATAAACAAAGATATTTTATTTTTACTTGTTTTTCTGAGTTTATCTTTAAAAAAAGTTAAATTCAATGGAACAGCAAAATAATAATAATAAATGTAATTAATTAATCAATAAAATTGTATAATTTGTAGCCTGATAAGAAAAAACGCCTTGAAGAACAACAGAAATTTGGTGTATTCTTTGATGACGATTACAATTATCTGCAGCATTTACGCAAAACTGATAAATCTGTGGAATGGGTTGAAACGGAAAAACCGAAAGAATCCACTTCAAAATTAAAACTCCCCAGCTCGGTGTTTGCTTCGAAAGTCGAAGAAGATGTTGGTTTGCTTAATAAAGCCGCCCCTCAATCCGGATTGCGATTAGATCTTGATATGGATATTGTTGCTGCTATGGATGAGGATTTTGATTTTGACGACCCCAATAATGCTTTGGAGGACAATTTTTTGGAGTTGGCAAATCAGGAATGTTCTGATGATGAAGATGATTATGGTTCTGTTGATTCAAATTTTGCTGATGAGGAAATGGACGAGGTGGGATCTTTGAATGGAGATGAGAAGTTTGGTTTTGATGATGAGGAGACTAGATCAAGATTTACCGAATATTCAATGACGAGTTCTGTGATTCGCAGGAATGAACATTTGTCATTACTTGACGAAAGGTTTGAGAAGGTGAGCTAACATTTGTTTTTTTTTAAATTTTAGTTGTGGCAGCTTTAATTGAAACAGTTTTTTAGCATAGTAGTGCTTAGATATTTTTTTTAATTGTAGAAAAGTAGAAAAATTTGCAGTTTTACGTAACTTAATATTTATTTGAACAAGCTAAAATTTTTTTTTAGTTGAATCAGAAATATTATTTTTGAACTGAAACAAGAAACAGAACTGAAAAATCAAATAGAAATATTTTTTGAAAAGAAAGGTATTTAGTTTTTCTGAAAAGCTAGTAAATTTATAATCGCTCACTGTCAAACGTTAAATTTGTTCAAATATTTAGATAAGATTTTTGACATTTGAATCCGTTTTTTAAATTATATCTACAAAATAATCTTTTACATTCTGATCGATTATTCATAATATCAATTTTATTTTTGGACAATAATACCAATAATTTTGATGGATGGAATTTGTACTAAATGTTCTAATTTCTATTGCACGATATTTTAGATGTACAAGGCATACGATGAAATCGAAGTGGGTGCTTTAGATTGCGATGAAATTGAAGGTCACATACCAGAATCTTCCGACCTTTTACTTCAATATGCTAAGGAATTTGAAAAACAACAGAAACGTGAACAACTTGATAAAAATGATATGTCTGCTCTTCATAAACGTCTTCAGCAGATCGACGACGATGCCGATGAAGATGAATTGGTCAACATTGAAGTCAAACCTAAGGAAAAATGGGATTGCGAAAGCATCCTATCTACTTATTCCAATATCTACAATCATCCGAAACTCATTTCCGAGCCTAAAAATATAATTAAAATCAATTCTCGTACTGGTATGCCGATAAATGTTTTAGATAGGAATAAATTAACCTCAAAAGCTTTAAATAGATTGAATGATGAATATAAAGGTTTTGATGGTAAAGGAACGAAATCGATAGGTGGAGAATCGATTTTGTCAAGTATATCGACACTGTCTATTAGGCCAAAAGGTGAGAGCCCAGAAGATCGTAGAGAGCGTAAAAAGCAGTTGAAAGTTTATAGGAAGGAAAGGAGGGTTGAGAAGAAAGCCAATGCTGAAGCTTTCAAAGAAGAAGCCAAACGACAGATAAAGATTGATATTAATAATAGGAAAAACGTGCAAGGAAATAGAATTCTGTGAGATATTAGATTAAGAGAAATAAAATCGTTTTTGAAATTAGAATATATAATTATTATATAATTACTACGACATTACTTCATTTTGAAATAAATGTTTCAAAAATTCATCTCAGGTGGGGATCGAATCCATAACCTTTGGATTTCATGTTCACTGTTCTACCAATTGGGGTATGGAGGTATCTCAATTGGCATTGGTTTTTATGTTCTACAATCACGTCGAAGTCAATTTTTGAAACATTCATTACATAATATGTTTACACATATACAGTTGTGTGTGTGTCTAGTCTATGCCAGCCTAATACGCAGGGAAATTTTTGGCGGCGACCGATATGATACGAATATTGTAAATAATAAATATTTACAAATTTAAATTTTCAAATAGAGCCCAAGTTGAAATTAGAATATTATAGTTATTAGATAATTACTATGCCACTACTCCATTTTGAAATCTAAAGGTTGTGGTTCCGATTCCTACCAGAGGTGAGTTTTTGAACAGTTATTTCAAAATGGTGTGATGGCATAGTAATTATTTAATAATTATAATATTTTAATTTCAATATAGATTCTATTTAAAAAATTAAATTTGTAAATATGTGTTTTATTATTTACAATATTGGTCAAATCATTTTTATTATGGTTTAATGTCATTTGCTTAATAATTTTCAACTTTTCTGGTGGCAAATAAAAAATTTATGCTTTTTATATTGAGGTATGTATTTTAACTTTCAGAGGTTTTACCGATGAGTGTGAGAAATTTATTCACTGTAATATAAAAAAATATAAAATTGATTTTCTATTTACAAATTATTATTTTTATACTAACAAATTAAAAATAAATGTCAATTATAAAATATTAGTTGTTTTTTGTTTGTTTCAAATCTCATTTATTAATATACAAAATAAAACTAAATAACTTGATTGAAATTTTTGTTTACATGCAGTATTATCAACGATGACTGCGGATGAACCACTTGCTCATTTGTGAACGTGTTCGTTCATACATCATTTTATTTTATAAATAACAAAATGAGTCAATTCAAAACTATTTAATTTAGACTTAATATTATTTTATGAGGATTATAAATAAAATATATCCATAATCAATTGATTCACTTCATTTTGTTTCAATGTGATGCGGAAATCACTAAGGTACACTGATGATCACTTATGAACAGCGAAACAACTGTTTGTATCTGATTGTTGTCGCTTGTAGCAACTTGGAAGTTGAATAATTGATTATGAACTTTTTTAATCAATCTCTTTAGAGTTTTTTGCTAGCTTGGCGTTGTGATACTGGTTGCCTGTATGTGATATTGAATATTTCTTCTTGCAAAAAAGGATGTATAACCACTCACTATGACTACTTTATATCCATAACGTTTCACGCTTTTGTAAAATTGAATCCATTAGGCGGGAAAGGCAGCTACTTAGGCCTAAAGCATTTATTAAACAATTCTTTTGTGCTTAAATTTGTAGAAGGGTCTCAGGTCGATTTAATGTCCAACATTTTTTGATTGATTTTTAAATTGTAACCAATCGCAATAATTGCACATAACTTATAACTATTCAGAAATATTTTTTGAAGTGTAATCTATGCTATGACCATAGTGATGACTGGCTGGAAATTGACCATTAGGTCACGAGGAAGGGTTATGTAACTGTGTTAGTGTGTCGCACATTACATGCACGTTTGATTTACTTTGAAGTGGGTGTTCCGACATGTATATTTGTTGAGTATTAGTTCTTGAATTATCTCTGTAAACAGCAATGTAATTCAAAAAGATAATTGTAAACGCTTTGTAGAAATTTTACAAAAATTATTTTAGTAAATATTTTATTGCCTCACCAGTACTATTTGACTCGCTCTTCGAGCTTGTTTCTCAAATTTTCTGGCTTGGCCGTAAAGGCTGCCTTAATAGAATTCTACTGTAAAATATTATCAACATAACACTGTAACGTTTTATATACATTTCTAAACGTAAACTATGTAACCTTAAACGTTTTATTTACGTGGTTTGTTACGTTTTATTTACGTAAAATGTCAGTCAATGAAACAAAATACTATATAAAAATTTACGCAAATACAGTACATTACATTTACAAATTTGCGTAAAAACCGTAAATTTTACATTAATTATAGACGCAAATCTATTGATTAATCATTTGCTTATTTTGAAATTAAAAATAGTAAATTTAAGGCGCAACATGAAATAATTAATATTTGTTAAATTTAACAATAATCAGTTATGTTTTGTTGTCACTTACAAATTAAAACAAATTATTTATATTTTATTACTATCATTTTCAATATTATTATTCTATTTACCGTGCAACGTTCATTAATTAACAATTTAATTTGTTACGAATCAAAATAAAAATAGGTACTGTGAAAATTTATATTTTAAAATAACAAATTGTTATCACAATCGACAACGTTCATCATCAACACTTTGGAGGTGCCATCTACATCAAAAAATAAAAAATTAAAAAATTATTATGAGAGTTTATGTAAATGGACGTATCTAACAAAAACTGAAATGAAACTAGAAAGTTGTTTGATAATAAATAAATAATTTGGTTACTTATCATACAGTCCTGTTATTCTTTGATCGTTCAAAACATTTTTTAACATTGACCTGAACTAACAACACAAAACCCAGGTACCGTCAAAGGGCGTTACCTGAGACAATATTGACAATATCTTTTACAAAAAAATAAATAGGATTGCCCTGTATCTGCAAATGGGTAAGGTATGACTATTATATATTATTTTCAATACATAAAAAAATTTAATATTTTTTATGAAATTAATATTTTTAGGGTTGTCTCAAAATGGGGCAATTTGAGACATGTAAATCGCTAAAAACTTCAAGTTTTACATTCCAGTGGGAAATGGAGACATTAAAAAATAATCTTAAATGATGCTTAAAAAATTAAAAAAATGTTTTTGTAAAAATCTCTTAAAACTATTTATTAAAGAAAAAAATTCAATAAAAATATATTCGATTTCTTTACAAGAACAGGAATTTAAGAATGTTTTTTATTATTAAGAACAATATTTTAAAATAAGGATCTAAAATAATATATTTTATAAAACATTATAATAAGTTTGTATTTCCATTAAAAATATGGCGCCTTCTTCTTATGGTAGGAGTTTTTACTGTATTGATATCTTCTACATCAGTAAAAACAAATATTTTCTCAGACTATTTATATTGTTTTAAGCGAGTCACTGTATAAGAGCTTTTATAACACTGGTTTAAGGTTTATTTTTTACATCTTATGATGTAAGATATATTCAATCAGAATAGGGAATTTCAATTTTTAAATAAACCAAATTGTATTAACACAAGTCAGACTACTTTGATGTTTTTAAAAGTACGAAATTTGTGGTAACATATCTGTTAAGTTTTCGTAAACAATACAGCACATGGAATGTCGATGCCGGCAATATACTGTGTTATCAACAATATTAAACAGATTACTGTATTGAAAAGTTAAAAAATATAAACATAAATAGCGATATTAGACATATTTTTCAAAATAATAATAAATCACTAAAATGCTCTGATCATCTCTTATAAAGAGTAAAATAATTGTATGCATTTGATGTTACCGCTTTTAGTGCTGTGAATTTGGATAATTGATTATATGTATGTAAAAAAATCCTTGTTATTTAATAAAATGCGTACAACAAAATAATTGCATTTATTTTATACAAGGTGTTTCTCAATCTATTCGCAAAAACTCGAGAAACGATTGCTAAAGGCAAGAAATGAGTTATTATACAAAAAATCTAATAAAACATTTGTACTTATCATTTTATTCTGTAAAATGTGAAATAAACACAACTTAGAAATGCAATTTTAACACAAAAGAATTTATTTACGTTCATTATTTTAATTATAGCAACTGTTCGAAGTTATTTCCTTCATTGTCATTATAACTTATATCATGCCTTTCGCAATCACTTCCCAAGTTTTTGAGTATAGGTTGAGAAACACCCTGTATATTTAAATTGTAGTGATTATTTTTATAACCAGCTTATGTCCACAACTGCTTAAACTGGTGGCCTTCTGTCTGCTGGGTGTAGATCAGAGAATAAAGATTTTATTATATAGAAAAAAATACTGCATAAAACTATATTATTACTTATTTTTTCTTAAAAAAAAAGAAAATCGATTAAATTAAAACTACTATTTTAGCATAAATAAATGATGCCTTTTTTTGTTAAAACAACCAACCGTTAACTATTATATTGTGTCAGAATTATAGTTATGTTATATGGTATATAAAATTAAAATATAAATTTAAGTTTATAAATTATATTAAAAAAACTTAAATTATTCGTTAAATGAAAAGATCCCAATGGTAATTTTTCCATAATGTACTATTCCGGCAATAGTGCACGTGCTATTTTTGTTAACATGACAAGTAACGATCAACGGTTGTTTGTTTCAACAATTCCAAGACAAAACCTATTTTTACTAAAAAAGTAGTTTTAATTTCTTCGATTTCCTTTTTGTAAAAAAAGTAAAAAAATAAGTAATTATAGTTTTATACAGTAATTTTTTTCTCCACAAGAAATCTTTATTCTCTGATCTACACCCAGCGGACAGAAGGCCGGCACGGCCAGTTTAAGCAGTTGCGGACATAAGCTGGTTATAAAAATAAATCACTACAATTTAAATATTCAGGGTTTCTCAACCTATACGCAAAAACTTGAGAAGTGATTGCTAAAGGCATGAAATAAGTTATTACGAAAAAAATTCTAATAAAATATTTCTATTTTTCCATTCATTCGATAAAATGTGCAAAATAATTATTTGTGTCAACATCAAGATTGCTTGGTATTTATTTTTTATAAAAAAATATTTGTTTAAAAATCAAGTTTGCTTGGTATTTATTCTTTATAAAAAAAACAATTGCTTAAAAATCAAGTTTGGTATTTTAATTAGTAGTTTGTGGGGGCTCATGTAATCGGCGAGCTCAAATCTGCATTGATAATAAAGGAAATAACTTCGAACATTTGTTATGACTAAAATAATGAATGTAAATAAGTTCTTTTCTGTTAGAAATGCATTTCTAAGTTGTGTTTTTTTTCACATTTTATGGAATAAATCGAGTACCAATGTTTTATTAGATTTTTTTTATAATAACTCATTTCTTGCATTTTAATTACAAATATAATTATGCATAATTATAATTATGACACAACATGGCATAAATGCATTTATTTTGTTGTACGCATTTTATTAAATAACAAAGATTTTATAGATACATATAATCAATTATCCAAATTCACAGCACTACAAGCGGTAACATAAAATGCATACAATTATTTTACTCTTTATAAGATATGATCACTGTGTTTTAGTGATTTCCGCATCGCTTTGAAACTAAATGAACCCAATAATTTATTAACGTCGTTAAGTGTCACACGCAAGTATTAATAAGGTAGTTGTGAGTAGTTATACATACGTATTTTCTTATGTGGTTTTTCTTGTAAAAGAATATAAAAATACTAGACGTATTAATTAAGTCCGATGGCCATTTATTTCTTTAAGAATTTCGAATTTAACAAATTTAAAAAAGTACAAATAGCAGATCTGTTATTTTTCAAATGTAAGCTAACACTGATAAATATAAATGAAATAAATTTAAATTCCTTTTTTGAAACTATAATTTACTTAATTATTATTTATCATGTTTTCTTGCTTAAAATAGATGAAATGCAAAAGTTTGAAAACTTATATTGATAAGAAAATAAAAAGAGATTAAAATATAATGTAAAATACGATCTTTTGTTTTATTCATTCATGTAATATTTATTAACTTTTTAAATTTACAAACTTCTACAAATTTTTCAAAATTTTGTCATTTTTTTAATATGTTGCAATATTACAATGCACTACAAATTGTCTAAAATGTTGACTTTGATTTCACATAATTTGTTAAAACATTTTTTGCAAATTTCTACAGTTTTTTTCAAAATTTTCCTTTTTTGACAATTTCTTTATGTAAGGTACACAACATAAAAAATTTGTCAAAAATAACCGACATTTTTGGGGTTTTCTCTCAACATTTTCTTAGAATTACTAAAGATTTTCAAGATTTTTAAATATTTTAAATATTTTTGATATTTATCAACTTTATCTTGGGATTATTTTGATTTGTTACTTTTGAATTTTTCAACCTTTCGGATAGTTTAACAAAATTTTCGTTGTTATTTTATGCAAACATTTTAGAGTGTTTTTCTTATATTTCATTTTATTTATTAAAAAGAGTTTTACAACTTTTGCAAAATTTTCAGTTATTTTTTAATATTTTGTTACAATTTAAAAAAATTATTTTCTCTATTTTGTTTACATTTTACAAAATATTTGACAATATTTAGAGTAGATTGATGAAATCTTAGCCATCATTTCTAAAACCTGTATAATAATATTATTAAAGATGGAATGTAATTACTTTTTAGTACTTTTTGTATAAATTTATTAATAAAAATAAATCATTTTTTATTAATTCAAATAGATCTAAGAAGCACTTACTTTTTAATTTTAATTACATAACAGGGCGTTAATCAAATTGAAAAACCTGTATATAGTTTAGTAATTACCCATGCAACATAAGGAGTATAAGCTCATTAAGAATATTCATTTCATCAACTGTCACTGTACGATCATGTTCAGTATAATAGTAATTGTAATATGCTTCTGTTGCGTAATGTATTTAAGAAAAAATCGATTGAAATTTCCAGGACCCAATGGCATGCCAATATTGGAAAATTGGTTTGGAATGGAAGATCCTAACAGTGAGTTTTTTTTATTAACAATTTTAACAAATAAATAAAAATAAATTTCAGATACTCTTATGTATTTGGAAAAATATACTAAAAAATATGGTAAAATTTTTGAAATACACGGCGGTTTTGAAAACAAATTATTTATATCTGATGTTGGTTTAGTTGAGAAAATATTAAGTTCAAAAGAAGAATTCATTGCAAAAGGTAGCGAGTACAAATTTTTTAATCGATGGCTAGGAATCGGATTATTCACCGCAGATGGTAATGTACATTTTTATAAACTGTTATTCACTTATTTAAAATAATTAAAGTTTAAATATATTTATTATTAACGCCCTTGATTAACAATCAAACAAATAAAAAAGGTTTTACAGAAATAAGGACTTTTTTCAAAATTTATTTATTTACATGTTCGTTTCGTGGGCAACATCTTCCTTCTTCAGTACTAAAACATAAAAATAAGTTGGCGCATATTCTTCAAAGACTTATTTTAATTATTGTATTAACATTTATTGGTAAGTGTTTATTTGTTTTATTGATCATTAGATGTAATTAAAATGTCTTAGTACTGAAGAAGGGAGGTGTTACCCGTAAAACGTATATACTATATAAATAACCATTTACATTTTGAAAAATAGTCCTAATTGCTAAAAAACCTTTTTTATTTTTTCTGATAATTATTGTTTATTATAATAAAAAAAGCATTGTATTTGTTTATTTTATGTCATTTTGAATAAAATGATTAATCAATATTTCAATTAAACTAATTAAATAATAAAAAAGGGATATTTAATAATAGAGTAATTTTAAAAATGTGTTAAAATAAATATAGATATTTCCTGTTTACAGTTATCGAATAATTATAAAATGATTTAATTAAAATAATGTGTAATTTATACAAAATTACTCAGCTCAAATGATTACTGCACTCGCCTACGACTTGTGCCGCAAACTCCATTTTCGTGGATAGAAACCTTTATTTGAGAGTATAATACTATACTTTATCTACGATCATCCATATAAATAAATTAAAAAATTCTCGGTATTAATTTTTTTAAATTAATTCCCGTTGATTTTGTCGTGTTTGTTTATGTTGCAGTGATTATTGCCAACATGCAATGGTGTAAACTTAATTTTTTTTTATATATAAATACTTTTCATTCTGATTTGTCAAAGTCGCAATGGATAAAATATTTGTCAATTTTATCCATGGCTGGGAACGAATAAAAAGCTTTCTTTAATTTATCAATCTAAATTGTGATTTTATCCATTACAATTTATAGTCAAGTTTTTGCATCTTTGATTGAACGATCGTAGATAAAGGTTTTTATCCACTCAAATGATTACTGCACTCGCCCACCGTTTGTGCTGCAAACTCCATTTTCATGGATAAAAACCTTCTTTACTTGCTCATATAATAATATACTATTATCTACTTACTATTAGCAAAATTGGCATTTATTTATGCTTCTAGTGTAGCAATATTACCGTACGGCAGTAGTTCCAACACAATATTATTAGCAAGATTAGTACATTAATGAACTCCTGTATGATTATTTGAGAGCTGTAATTTGTAGTCAGAAGACGTAATAATAGATCTCTCTCCTCTTGAGCTATATAT
>JARJEC010132444.1:0-19022 GCA_030264575.1 Tachinus sp. AB-2021 | reverse complement strand
TTCCATTCCCATGGGAATGACGATTTTTGTTTTTAGTAAGTAGTGGTCACTGCCACATGATGGTCCTCTACATGCTTTGACGTCTAGTATTTTCAATTTTGTATTCTGTCTGACAATGATATAGTCAATTATTGACTAAAAAGATAAATGTTTAAAATGATTATTTCTTTCAATATAAGGTTGCAGGTTTTCTGTAGCAATTACGAGTTTATCTTTATAATTAAATTTCTTAAAAAATATATTTTTAAGTAAAGAGTTATTTTAAATTCAATAATAAAATTTAAATTTAATCATTTAATCATACATAGAATAATAAAACTCAAAGTTAATTGCTATCAGATATACTCGTAAAAGCTCTGTTGACAATTGATGAGTCTAGTAATGATTTTACCAGACACATTTTGATTCATTTATTAAACTATTTGTTTGCAACTATGGTGTCTATAAAACAAACTTGATTTTATTTCAATTTACAATATTATTCGATTGAGAATCTTTTTCCTGACTTTTATGTATATAACTATTAATAAAATTTAAAAAGAAGTTAAATAAAAAACGTTTATTAATTTTATAAAACATTGAAACGAAATGACATTGGTTAAATTGAAAGATTTTTACAGATTTCGATGGTAATTGACAATCAGTATACAAAACATTTTTGTTTACAATTTGAATGACAGAAAGGAAAATGTATGAAAAATATGATACTTGCCAAATAACGTCATACCGGTAATTTTTTTAAGACGGAAAATATAAATATATCAAAATAGTGTTTTGCAACCTTCAAAGTATAAATGAAAGTAGCAACACAAAAATAACAAAATCAAAGCCATTTGGCAAAAAACATTTTTCGTCTATCGACCGTTGCAGGTAAATTCTAATTTATTATATAAAAATTTCATTTATTCATTTATTTAAAATTAGATTGTAATTATTTAAATATTTTTGTTTATTGTTATAGTTATAAAAATGTATAGTTATTTAAATCTATACAAAAAAATAATATGTTTTTATTTTAATTGGTTTATTATTAATAAATTTTACTCAATTTAATTAAATTGATATAAAATCACTTTCAAGTTTTTAATTCGTTTTAAACCCAAACTATTAAAAGTATTTATATATTTGTTGACAATAACTTGTGTAAACTTATTTACCTTGGTTTTAAAAATAATATCAATAAAAGATTACACAAATTTATAGGTTGTGTACTTAATATAATAAATGCAGAAATATATAGGCCAAGGGCTACCACATAGCAATTTATTTTGATTCAACGCACTTGAAGCACAATTTTATTGTTAAGCACGTGTAATTTCAGTTTATATAAATATTTTGTAAACATCAATAAATTAGAAAAGTGATATGTTATCTAAAAATCATTTATCATTATAAATTACCTCTGAATAAAGCACATCCAACTCCATATTGATTCCTGCGATGCAATTCACTTTACAAAACCATAACAATATAAAGTTATGTCACCGAAAAAATGTTTATTTGTGATTAAACAAAATAAAATAAGGTTGTAACACTGGGCGTCAAATCAAATGCTGTTGAATTTCCTACTGACCACCGCTTATTTTTCACTCGTGCTTGGCAGGAGACGAAAATTGGCCGCGGACGCTAACATAAAATTTCTATTTTAAATACTGTCTTTTAGTAATTTTAAACTATATTTCTATTTTGTTTTTCCGTGCGTAAACACGTTTTGAGTTTATTTCCGTCTTTTGTAAATATTACAACACGGGTTGTTGATGCGTTACAATTGTTATCAATAATGAAACTGTTTGATTCGGTACGAATTCATTTATTTGTTTGTTGCTGAGCCGTGCCAGCGTTATACTATTGGCTTTTAATATTAATAATAACCAATAAATTTATCCATAACTGCTAGATGCGTTCATTGATTGTGATTTATAAAATTTTTCAACCGATTTATAATTTCATTCATATTGCATGCGTCAGCGTACCAAATTTGAAGTAAATTGCTAATAATTGCAGTTAAATTTGTATTTTACTGCTGCTAAATTATGCGAACAGAAAAGGTGAAGGAGCCAGGATTATTAGTAATACAAATAAAATAAACACAGAATACTAAGAAACAAATCAAATAATTAGAAGTTACTTAGAACAAATTTTTGCTTCATTTTACGCAAAGCATTTAGTGCAACCATAAATATCATTCCTTCACTTTTTCCATCCCAATTTTTTCACGGAAATGCCTGCCCATCTACAGAGTGGATATTAAAATTTGTCCAATGCTATAACTTGCTTTTTTGTATTATAAAAAATAGCATATTTTAAGCCCACGTAGGATTGTTCTGCAACACTAGCGATCGGTATATAAACTATGCGAACGCGGTATAAAATTTATAAACCGATCCGTAGGCGAAGTTTGCAATTGCTAAGCTCTGCAAAGGCACTTTTTTAACAAAGTTTAAATACTAATTTCTCTAACTATAACTTGACTGAACTGCACAACATAAATATCCTAAACTAAAACAAACTAGAAACAATAAAGCTTCATAAATTTTACACAATTATAAAATAATTTAATTGTTCAAACAATTTTTTGTACCAATTTTAAATATGTCAATATCAGTACAATACTTATTTATAGACAAACACATTCATAATAAAGGAGATTTTAAGTAATGATTTGTATTTGGATGTCTAATGTGAAAAATGCGTTTTGATCTTTGATGCAGTACAATTAAGTTAAGTTACTTTAATAAATGCTCATCACTAATGTCGAGAGTTATTAATTTGTACAAACATTATTTGAACAATTATGTGCCTATACATCAAGGATAGATATGTTAAATTTATGTTAGATTACTAATTAAGATACCACGAATTGGTTAAGCGCCCATGCTTTGTATAGTATAAAGATTCAATAAATGTCTTTCTACTTTTTAATTAATAATATAAATCTAATTCAATCTCGTCCCTAGGTGTGAAAAGCATATTATTGAATCTCAAATGAGGTACTCACAGGTTACATTATTAACCGGTCGCGCCAAATTTTAAGTTTGTTTGTAAAGGATTTGTTTCCAACATTTATTGTTTTTTAGCAACAATAGTCATTAAAAAATGTATTTATTTAACAATAAATAGTTGATTGACCATTCTAAACAATGTATTAACAATACTGAAATTACTTGAATAGTTTTATTAAAATCTATTGTTTGTAAGTCAAATTTGATTAAATTATAAATTGAAATTTATACAACTTGTTTAGATTATAAATAACACATGAAAAATAATACAAATGCTGTAGTTAATAAAGATTTTGTTTAACTTAAAAATTAGTAAAGGGTGGACTTTCTATTGGTATATGTTTGAAATTGCTAATAGAACTATAACGTTGAATATATTTTAAGTACGGCTATCATCCTTTTCAGAGAAATTTTGCAGTATAATTATAAAAATGTAATTAGATTAGAACAAAAAAGTTTTGATTACAATAAAGATTATTTGAAAACGTAGAACCTCATAAATATATAGTTTTCACTAGAGTTGCCCGTTGCGCCCACCATAGTCTACAATTTATTATATTCCTATGTTAGTATACATTACATATTATTATATTGTATATAATACAAAATAATTATTTCAAATTATTTGCATATTAGAATAATCTATTTAAAGGAGAAAAAATGTATAATTTTTTTATAATAATTTTGATAAATTGATTTAGTAATATTCAATGAATTGCTTTACATCGTTTACACGAAAAGAATATAATCAGTCACTCAGATCTTATTTTTCCTCATTAATTTTGTCTAGAAAATGGCGAAAATATTTGCAGATAAATAATAATAATAATTATTATTATTATTTTGGTAGAACCTCGAACGGATTTATTAAACAATAGATTAATTTATTTAATTTTCCATTTTTTATTTGTATCAGTATAAATTAACTCTTTTATAAACCCCAAACATAATTAATTTTCCGGGTTCGGTTTTTGCGTAAAAAGCCTCGGTTATGCGTTTCGGATATACCCAAAACAGAAACCCTACTTATAGGCGTTGTAGTAATTTTATTACTTGTAAAGATTTATTATTTTATTCATTTACTTGCTCTTTACTCTCGATGTTTACAAATTTTTAATTTATCTATTTATCTTTAGGGAAGTTTGGTTTATATTTTCAAATATATCATGTTTTCTATTAAAATATCATTTATGCGAATACATTTAAATATGATATATTTGAAAATATAACATACACAATTATTTCAATTTAGTTGATTAAAATAATTAAAAAACAATTTTTTTTGCATAAATAAAGTAAAGCATAAAAATATTTTTGTGATATCTAATCTATTAGTATTGGTCAATTTAATAAAATTACAGTTTAGGTTGGATACAAACCAAGTTTGTGCGTTGTTCTAGCGCTGGCTGATAGGTAGGAAATTAATAAGTGATTTAATAAAATTTGATACATTTTATTTTCTCTAGACACAAAAAACGTTAATTGGAAAAACAAACAATATTATTTACGAACTAGAAAGTATAATCTATTTTATTACTATGCATACTTAGCAAGTCATTTACCTCTTTTCATTATATACGACTTTGCCAGACAAACAAATCAAAGCTATTGCTAGCAATAATATATACAAAAATATTATTCTTACATGTAAATCTTTAAAACTATTCTATTCAATTACTCACAAGGTTAATGAAAGCTTTTGTTATTTACTTATTTGTATTTAGATTAACAATTGAATTACTTATTTATAAACTGAAAGATAGATATCAAGATATTTTCTAGTTGACTCATTTTATAAAATTATAAAGGTATTAGCGGGATACCGATAATTTTAACGAGGAACGAAACGAATGCAACGCGGTTCTTTTAGTTCAAGGATTACTTAAAATAAAGTCTGCAAACCATGTGTTGAAATCCTGCATATTGTTCTATAAAATATAAAAGACCGGATCGGTTTTGTTTAGAGCGTGGGCAGATGTAAATGTATGAATGGCCAAATTGTAATTTGAATTTGTATGGTATGTAGTTATACCTAAAGGGTCAATTATAGCGTACAGGGTTGAATTGGTATAAATTCCTTCATAGTTTCTTGTTTTTGAGTTTTGTATGTTTTTGTTATAGGTTGTATGTTATATTGTTCATTTTTACTATTTTTCATTCAATTTTGTTTTAATTATTTCCTTTTTCTTGTTTATTAATTGCAATTTTTTTATTATGTTATTTGATTTGTAACTGTATGAATTTTTAAAAATTTTGTATTAATTGTTTTTGTTTTCATAATTTATTGAAATGCTTTTTAATGTTTGTTTTTAAGCGGACACACACCGTTTATTTTTATATATTTAAGTCAATAAATTGTTCTTAAAAAAACTGATGTCTATAACAGACTATTTTTAACTAACAAATGTTATTATTCAATAGAGAATACAATTTTTGCATAAAATCTCATGTCAGATACTCTATTAGAACTACTCGTAGTTTTATGATTATCGTCGGTAATAAAACTAGTTTGAGTTAAAACCGATGCAAATTGACCGAGTGAAAAGAAGACGTTCAATTTTATAGGTTTCAGCTAGTGGTATCACCAATAATAAAAATGATAGTGAGAAATCTGTAACAAAAGTACAGAAACTGTATTTTTTAAAGCCGAAGATTTTAAACAATCTGCTTTTTATATTGTTACAAAACTAGTCCTTTAAGCCAAAAATAGAAATAAGAATTAAACATGGAAAACGTTTCTTTCACAATATATATTACAGTTGCATGATAATCAATACAACAATTATTTATTTATTACAAGACACATTTTAAATGTTACAGTTTTGATACTCGTATATAACTTGTAAATTACTGTATTTGTGAAGCTAAACTGAAACACTTTTGAGCTTTCAATTCGTTTCATCTTATTTATTAGTTCAGAATGTCGTGTGCATTGCATGTTTAAATAAGACTTTAAAGATTTTGAGTTATTGTAACCAGTTACTTTCTTAACTTGCTTTTTCATAACTGTGTTTGCTAAACGGGTTACAACTGTAGATCTACACTCACCGGTACAAAATTCGATCCATTTAATTTAAATTTAGCAAACTTATTCAAGTTAATTTTGATAAGTATTTATTATTTTCTATAATGAAATTAATTTATTAAATTAAATTAAAGGATTTAATTTTATTATAATAATATTATTGCCCTGATCCATTAAAAAGAGCAGAATATAATATTAATTTAATATACCAATTGTTCTGTTTTGTTTATAATATATTATAATATCCAAAATAATGAAAAATTATTAATATGAAAGGGGATTTAATTAAAAATAAAAACATATTACAAAACAAAAAAAACATTAATGTTTATTTTATTTTACTATTAATAGTATATGTTGCATCCACGAGCTCTATAATGTTGATTGGTATTTACTTAATAAGGTTTTATAATAGCATTTTGGCAAATTTTTTGCTATTCACGCAATTCCGATGCATCTAACTCGCCCATGTTTGCAGGAGCGGAAATTTGTATACTAAATTTGTCTGTCTCTCAAATGTTTAATCAAATTTAGATCACATTATGTTGATTTGAACTTTCTTTAAGTAATCATACATTAACTTAAAACTATTGCCATTATATGGTGCAAATGACATTACATAAGAATTCAAACTTATCTAAAGTACCAGTCTGCAGTCATTACTTTTTCGTTAACAAGAACTAATTCGGTATAAGCATTGTACTGCCACCCCACACCATTACCGAGCCACTACCAAAATTGAGTCCAGGTCTTTATATTCTATTATGGCCATTTGGAGACCTGAGAATTTTATCAATTGTGGAACATTTGCAGGTTTTTTTCATAATTCGTATTCCTTTAACCTTGTCATTCATTGGGCGCACGAGTGATTATATGATGCACTTTACTCACTTGCACTAAAAATTATTCATTAAAATAAGGCAACATTCAACATGTTGTGATAAAATTACCACCGATAACAAATTTAAATAATATTTGTCATATTTGATGAAGTAGTATGTAGTCTGTCAGTAAGAATAATATAATAAATATTAGTTTTAAAAGCAAAAATTATATTTTCATGCCAAAAATAACCCCCCAAAAACACTAATTCGAATTCTAATATTTGAAAATTGGTACTAGAAATCATAAAATTTATAAAATATATCGATAATATAGGAATCTCTTGTTGTATTACTTAAGATAAGTAGTTCAGTATTAATGTATACTTTTATCCTACAAATATTGTCTTGAAATAAAGCTATTGTTGCTTTTTTAATTATTTATTTAACGTTGGCTTATTTCTGTCAGATCTGTACTAATCACCGACTGCAGAGGTTAACTATATCTGGAAATTTTTGCGTTAATTCACGAATTTCAAATGGAACTATTAGGCTCTTTTACGTGCACGCAACTTCCAGGCAGTACACAGAACACAGTTTCTGTTTTTATTCCATAGAAGGTGTGCTCATTACGACTTTTTTAACCTGAATTAGTCGACCCTTCAAGTAAGTACTGCCCGCCAGTCGAACTCGGGACACTAGGCATAGCAGGCAACACACTAACGACTGAGCTATTACTATTACGATAAGCAAATTATTTTTTTGATATTTTTTTGTAAGTTAACTAAACAAAATTATTACAATTTTTCGTTGACCGTTTATTAAAGTCAATATTAATGAATTATTTTGCCTAAAATAAGATGCATTAATGAACATTATTAATAATCAATTTTTTTTTGTATGTAACACTTTTTAGGATTTCGACATTATGACGATGTTTTAATTGTTTTAGATCAATGTCAATGCCAGTCATAGCATTGACTGGCTTTAATAATTGTAGATTATGTCAGGATTTGAAATATTGTCACAGAATAAATTTGGATTTTGTGGATATTTTTAACCAGACTTTGGTTACTATATAGTATTGTCTATTACACTTCTTGTAAAACACGCATAATTTATTTTGAATAAATCGTTTTTTGTTGCCGATTTTTTAAATCCTTTAGAAGCATTCACTTTATGTCAGATTTATATTTTTATAGTCCACAATTACTTTACAATAAGCTATACACAAAGACGGTTTACGGTTTGTGAGAGTTTCTGTCACGTAGCGACCAATCGTGCTGGTGTATTATTCTTTTCGCACTTATAATTTTATGCTGCAATAATTGATTTTAAACTTTTTATTGCAAATTAAGTTTGTGGTTTTCTTATTTTTAATTTGAAGTGAAAAAGAAGCTGCTAACTGTGCCAAATTTACTCAAACTAATTTTGATTTTTATTGTAAACAATTCGTAATTATTATCATTAATTAATAATTAATTATTATTAATATTTACAAAAAATAGTTTTATAGATAATTCATCCACGCGAGCATAATCTCATAAAATAAAATTGCCCTTCGGAAGGTTGAAAAGAACTATAAATAAATATTATTCATTGCAAATGACCGGAGTGGGAGTTTATGCAACAACCAATAAATATTTTTGGGCTACATCCAAGAATCCAATATGCCAAAGCAAAAATTTATACGCAGATTTGCGTCTTGAACACCAATTATGTTTAAAAACGGAAACTGTAACGATACATCGGAATGCAAACTAATGCACACATATTTTTTAGTAAAATAATCTTAATGTTGAAAAAGATGAATCAGATGAAAGTCTGATAATAATAAAACAGGTCGAAACATGTCGAAGCATGTTTAAGAGCAGGCAAGATATTTAACCTTGGATTTCAGAATTATTACTTCTTGCGTCTGAGTCATGTCACCAATTAAGGCTTAAGCGTAAAATGAATTAATTATTATTTACATCAGAAACATCTCTAATTTAGAACAAACACGTTTTTGATTGATATTTCTGAAAAATAATAATTAAAATATAAATTGTATAAATTTATCCCAGGCGGCTAAACACGTGTATCCAATCCATTTATAAATAACTAAATTAATATCAAGTACCTATCAATTTATATATTTATCAACAATTTTATTGTTATTAACTGGCTTCTTTACGTCACAAATTATCTACGTTGAAAATTCAATGTATGTACATACGTAGGCAACGTTAATATTAGCATAATTGAATGAAAACAGACGGGTCGCATACATCACTAGCATATCATATCAGTATACATAATTGATTTTTGTTTTTGAATAAAAAATAAATTAAATATTGATTCATTAATATCGGTTTGACCGTTATCAAAGAAACTAATTTGAAATGCAAAACGAAGTTGTTTTTTTTTAATAAAATAAAGTCTCAATAGAAGGGACATTAGTTTAGGTATTGTTTAAGGTATTATACAGTTAACATAATAATAACTGAAATTATTTGATAAAATTAAATGTTATTCCAGTTTGAAACAATTTACAAAAATACAGTTTTTGTAATGTCTTAATGTTTAAGCTTATAAAATTATATAGTTTGTTTTAATCTTGTATTTTTATATTTTATTTTACTTAATTTGTATCCTACTAATAATCATACACAATTAAAAGTTTCGATCATAACTTTCGAATAAAAATCGTGTATATAGTAGTTTATAAGGGATATTAAAAATTTATGAAATTATACCATTATAAACATAGGTCGCGTGGTGGTAATTATAATTTTTTCTGCACGCCATATGACCAGAAGTCTTATTAAAATTATTCTTACAGGTCTGAAAACACTTTAGCGATATAATAATAATCTTCACCACCTTAATGCAGGTAAACGTTTAGAGAGATAAGTACGCTTTTAGTGGATCGTCAAGGTGTTAATTGGTTAATCCGGTAAGTAAAGGAAATAGTTTTTTACCATTACCTTTAAACATCACCTTAATTTAATTTAATAAAATAAAATTGAAATACAATATCGTGCACAATGCTTCAATTTCCACATTAGGGTTTTCAATGGGCGGTTTTCTATTTTATTTGAGGAATAATTTTATATAAATTTAAAACTACCACGGTTATATTAACAATCAAAATATATAAATAAAGCAAAACTTTTCCATCTATGAATTATAGATGAAATAATTATTTATGTAGTATGTTACAACTTACTAAATTAGCATAAGAACAAAATGCTGTATTAAATACTGACAAAAATCTAATCCAGTTTTTTGAAATATTCTTCATTGCAATCTTTATTAGAGAATTCAAATTAAAAATATAAAGTAATAGGTATTTACACCAAATTAGAGTTAATTATAATTTAAACCATAATGATTAAGAGAATGGCAATACTTTGTAAATGTACTATACCAAATTTCATGAATGAATGATTCCATAAGCAGGTGCCGAATTATTTTTTATGTAATGGTAAGACATATCTGGTTTTACCTGAGGACATTTCAATGGAATATTCCACTGCTTTATAGACCATTGGCGTCGTTATTTAATATTTCAGCATAACATGGAATACCAGTAACTGAGTACTATTTGACAAACCCTAATAATAGTAATAAAAGAACATACAAGAAAAAAGGCAGTAAACTAGTATACAAGATGTCTTCACACCTATTAATGATCATTAAATACAAATTGCAAATAGCATATTAAAGGAGATAATAAATTTTAAAAATTGTTTCCAAACTGTATTATTAGTCAATTTCTATTTTATTTTAATGTGTAGCTCTGTATTTTCGAATGCAGATTATTCGCGTCACATAATTAACGCTATTAGAAATTCGGCTCATGTCTAGACATGCAAATTCCATTAATGTATCAGCTATTTGCTGCTCAGGTCTTTCGTAATGAAAATTACATGAAAACCATCTATCAGAAATAATTTTCAATGCATTTGTTATGGTACCATTTCAAAATAATTATAATTTTTTAAAATATTTTTTACCATATCATCAGCTAACTAATCTTGTTAATTGAGATTACAAGTTACAATAGATTGCACAAGATTATTTGCATAGAATTTTATTTGGTACGCTCATGGCTTGGTAAATATTGTAGTACGAAAGTTTCAATGGAAATTTCCACTGCCAGCTATTAAAAAAAACTTATGCTAAGCTGTCTGAAGGATGCCGGCACAGAATACAGAGCCGTAATAAGTATATTTTAAGTATTTATAATAAAATTAGTATGAAATTGATTCAACAAGTAAATTGAGTTAGATGTTTTCTATGCGATTTATTGATATTTAGTAGATGTGCATATGCAATTGTCAACTTTCTAATGAATTAAATGTTTTATGCTATGGCACATATTAGATTTCGCAAAACAATTATAAACTCAATCATATGTTTAATAGTTTAAGGATTACATCATGATTTGTATGTGGAAACTGCAAACAAAATATGTTGGCAATTCAATCGTACGTTTTAAAAAACCAATTTATGCAAAATAGTTTATTTTGCAGTATATATATATATATATATATATATATATATATATATATTATATATGCACTATTCAAATACAACAAATAAAAAATGAAAAATTATTATGTAAATAATTCTGTAGATGCGCTTCGTAATAAAAACACAAAATCGTAAACAATTGACTTAAGTGGTTTTTGAAATTAACGATTCAATTGTATTACATAAACTATAAGAACACAAATCACAGATTGTGAAACTGTGATAATAATAAATAAAAATAGAACTAATGATTTGCTCATTAATGTTTTATCTTTATTTTATCATTCTTCCGTAAAATTTAACATTTAACCCTTAACTGGTGAAGTACGGGTCAAATTGAACCTGCCGATGCAATTTTTACTTATAGCTAAAATGTTTTAAAATTATTTGTTATAAATAACCAATACTTTTTTTAAGTTTAAGGGGCGGCCGTACTGGAGCTTGCCGGATCAATTTCAACATTTTTTAGAAGATTTTAGTTCATAGATATAGAAGCAAAGTAATTAAATTACCACTTTTTACAAATTTATTTGTTGTTATGCATGTTTTTGCTATATTTTTGATAGCTTTATTTATTTGCAATATTTTTTATTAAATAAACATTTTCCGATAATTAGTGACAAAGAACTGAAAAAAATAAAACAAACTGTTTTGCCTGTATCATAATTTTGAGAAAAAATTATTTCAGTCAACATATTTGTAACAAACATGTGCACAGTTGAATTACTGGCCAAAAGATGATGTGTTTAAGGATTTTTTTATTTTGTTTAATTTTTTTTAGATATATATATATATATATATATATATATATATATATATATATATAATATATAATTATTTTTTAACAGTGTATGTATTTACCGAGATCCTTAACTAATTGTCCAAAAAGCTGTATGTTGCTAAATAGCATATTTTTGGTATTATTCTAACAAAAAATAGCCCATGGTTGGGAAAAATAAAAAGCATACACATACTGACGTCTATCTAGAAATATGATAGATACGCATATACATAATTGATGCAATTCAAATATAATTCTAGTATTCTAAAATCTAAAATATTTTAGATTATATGTTTAACCATTTTTACTTTTGTCTCTTGGAAGAATATAATACAAAAATAAATTGAGAAAACAAATTATATATTATAAATAATTAAAATATTTAACAAAATGCGCAAAGAAGTATTAAAAAGCCCACTGGCGGCCTTAAGGCTGCAGGTCAACCACTCCTGGTCTTGTCATTATTTAGTGTTAATTTTTTTGTGTGCCAATAGTGATGATAAATTACATAACAAGCTTTTCGGGTCGTCTTTATAATATGGTCTGCAAGACCAATTTAGCAAAAAAAATGTATTTATTTTATAAAGTAATTTAATCTATTTATCATAATTCCATTTCTAGTAATTTGAGCAAAAGTAATATCGAAACTAAATGCTTGCTTTGCAATAATCTAAATGTAGTAAGTTTGTTCTTTTGGAACGGATCATTCACTGACGTTTAAATCTATAGATTCCTGAAATCAACTTTTGATTTAGATCTTTATTTTGCATGCTGGTATCTGCTACCAAAAAAGTATTATGTCTTTATAACTTTAATACACATTTACACACCACAATTCTTGGAAATATGCGTTGTAGTCCAAGATTTTATATCAACGATTTGTGTTTTTTAAATAATGAAATATACACTACAAAAACTGAATAATACGATAAGTTTTACCAAGAACAAATTTTAATTGTGAGTGTTTTGATAAATGACAAAGGTATTTAATATATTATGATGATGAAAATAAATCAAATTTGCTAGAATGTATGTCTTCTAAGTATGAATATACTGACAATTTGCGAAGACTCATGTCTTGTAACTAAATGTATGAAAAGCATTTTAATAGATATACTTATTATTCGTGTACAAATTTATAATTTTATTACTGATTCGACTTATTTTCAATTAAAAAATATTTCTTTAAAGTTTTTTCATTGTTGATTTACAATAATATTTCATATACTTAAACGTTTATGAATTATTCTATTTATAACTTGGCAATATATTTTTGTGTGAATGGCCCTTCGTGAGTAAATTAATTTCTGGCAATGATTTCTACTACAATGAACAAAGTTGTATAACTATTTTAAGACTTCAATTAATTTTAAAAAATAACGCGTCCATAGTATTTTATAGAACTTCTCTAGTTATAAGTGCCATTAGTTTTAAAAACAAACTCTGATGCAGGTGTTTAGTAATGTAACGTTTCATGAAGAAAAATGTTTGATTCAAAACCAAAAATAGTTTTAACGTATTTCCGTACATGAATATGTTAAAACTGATTCATATTGTTTGATTCAATCTGAAAATAGTAATATATTAAAACTTCGCAATTATTTTCAGAATAAATATAACTAAATTCCACCAAAAAGGACTTTTTTTGAAAGAAATCTTGTTTATAAATTTTTATGTAGTATAACAGTAAGAAAACCAAGGGAGAGTGGTTTTGCGCTTGTAAACGTTAAAAGGGTCGAGAAATCCATTATAATTTACCGGCAACCAGTATTACAGGACCAATCTAGCTACAAAATCAAAATAGATTAAGTAAATAGTTTCATATCAATTGCAGCGACGGACGTGAAATTGACTAAATGATTTTAAAATATAAAGGATGTTTTAGAACATTACCGTTTAAAATATCGAACTTAATAGTTACGGTCCTGATAAAAATTGAGCCAATGCAGCTATTTCATAACTGATGGATGGGCAAAGTATACCTTACAATTTTAATAGTCTTTAGAACGAAGCACCGACTTCCCCGTGGGAGATAATGTTTCCTTCATAGAAGTACGTGTAAGAACTCTTATTTTCTTTAAGAATCTATAGCACTTAAAAAGTTAGTCGTATATGTATAATATGCATTTGAAAAGAAGTGGTTTGTAAGATTTATTTTTAATAATATTAACGTGAAATTAACATTGATTTTAATATTTAAAAGAATTTATTCACAAACCTTGCAAATTAATTTTTTGAACGTATTAATATGTTTTATTTAATTATTTAAAAATTAATTGTTCAATTTACAATTACTGAAATACTTACAATGTTTTGTAATTTTAATGTAATTTAAATCATTATATTTTTAATGATAATTTACTTAAAAAAATAGTTCGTTTAATTTTGTTAAGGTATCCAGAAAACTGCTGCAATTATTTTTAATTAACTAATTAATCGCATGCCATTTCATCTATAAATTTATTGCTTTCATAAATTCCAATTTTATTATAGCGTATAATGCAAAAAATTAATTGCTAATTTTAAATTTTATTTTTACTACTAGTTTTGTGTTTAAAATATAAAACTTAAACGTGTTTCAACCGGGTTGGTTTTTTAAAACGTTGATTAGTTAGAAATGTTAAAATGAATGTAGAATTTTTGTCACTAATAATTTTATTACACAATAGGTTTTTTTTTATCATGTATACTTAATTTTGTTGACTAAAACATGGACATTTCGCGATGCAAATTGTATATTTTATCTTAGTTGAAACTAATATTTTTCTTTTCTTATAGCATAATGAAATTTGATTTTCTTTGAACTTTTCAAATATCATATATAATTAATTATAATTCCCTAAAATGTCACAATTAGGCTGCAATTGTCAAATGCTAATACAGCATTTTTATTAGATATAAAAAAATATTAGGTAATGTTTGTAAAATGTTGAAAATTTACTTGAAATATTTGGAAAATGTAGCGATTAATTACAGAAATTGCAAAATGTTTTATAGGTTGTTTGTAAAATGTCGATAAATGCCCTAAAGCTTTGCGAAATATCAAAAATGTTAATTGTCGAAGTCGATAAATGCCTTATTTTGTGAAAATTGTGAAATATTCTAGTAAAATACATTTTTGCTATAGCCAATAAACGAGTATAATACTAATATATAGTTACAAGAAAATTAAAAAATATAAGAAAAACAAAGTAAAAGTATAGTATAATATAAAATAATAAAATCTCACATCAATAGAAGGCTACAACGCTAATAAGAGATAATGTTATATTTTGTTGCTTAGTTTTGTAAAATTCATTTATATTATAATAAATAATTATTAATATACAATATAATATCAATCTAATATTTTTCTTTTAGTTTTGAGTGTATAGAAGATAAATAAAAAACAGAAAAATATTAAAATTATGTATGAATACTATTTATAATATTTATATAATACACTTATTTTAATAATATCTATTTCAATTAATGTTCTAAAGTTTTTGAATTAATATGAGTCGATCGGAAAAAGCCAAGACCCGGCTGTAGAACTCAATGTTTGCTTTAAAATTTATTTTTTACTGACCATAATATTTTGTCTATAACTTGTTTGTATTTGAATTTGTATTCGAAATTAAAAAAGTCTAACGTAACCTTAAGCTTGTTAAGTTTTTAAATACTAGGCAGCACATTTAGATAAGTTATTTGTTTGAGTTTTTCAAAATATTAGATTAGAAAAAAAAACATAATACCATAGACATGGTGTTCATGTTCAATAAAGAATAAATTTTAAGCATTTTTTTTAAATTTCTTTCTATTTATTTGATAGTATTTCCAACATGGCAGCATTTATACACAATTTATTGATGTCAAAATTAAAAATTGCTGCAGTAGCGTAGCAAATCAGAAAGTAGGTCCTGTATCAATACACTTCACAATAACAAAAACAATAATATATATTAAAAAAATATGATTGTGCTTGAACCACACACCAGAAGTACATAATAATTCTTCTTATTTAACGTCGGCCTATTTTATAAAAATTATGTTGCATATTATTTGTTTTAAATAATTTTGAAAACAAAATGGCATAAGTTTTCAATTCATAATATTTACAACAAGTTGAGATATTTGTTCATAATTCAGATAATTGTTGTAAAACATTATAGATATATCTCATCGAGGTGAGAAACTGATTGGCTGAGTCAATTTGAGTAAATATCTTGCAAATATCACAAAATGATTTGCTATTTAAATTTGTTTTAAATTAATTTTCAAAATAAAATAGAAAAACTTTTAAGTTTCTCAATATTATTATCAAGTTCAAAAATTGATTTATAACTCAGCTAAATATAGCAATAAATTTGTGATATTTACATAAAATATGTTTTCGGTATTACTAAATAATTTGAAACTATAATTTGTGTTTAACTAATTTTGAAAACAATATAGAGTAACATTTTCATTTCTCGATATTTCCAGCGAAGATATATTTGAGAAATTAGTATATAATTTAGCTAATTATTGCAATAAATTGGTGATTATTGCAGAAAATATGTTGCAATTATCAATAAATAATTTGCCACTGAAATTTGTTTTAAATATTTTTGAAAACAAAATGACAGTACTTTTGTTTCTCAACATTTAAATTAAATCAACAAAATATATTTTATCTGTACTACATAGTTCATAACTTTTCTGTTTAAGACAAAACGCTTCTCTCATACATTGGACAAAAAACGTGAGCTTTAGTTTTTTTTGTAATTGTATATATATTTATATATATATATATATATAATAAAAATAACAAATCTTATAAAAATGAAAATTATGGATACGATAATGATTTACTATCGTACTGTAGTCATTTAATCGTATATGATTAATAATTATTGTACGTGTGGCAATGATACCCTCTTACTTTTATGCATTCTCATTCTCATTCTCATTCTCGTTTACGTTCTCGTTCACGTTCTCGTTCTCCTTCTTGTTCCCGTTCGCGTTCATGTGCTCGTTCTCGTTCTCGTTCTCGTTCTCGTTCTCATTCTCATTCTCATTCTCATTCTCATTCTCATTATCATTCTCATTCTCATTCTCATTCTCATTAACATCTTGTATTCCCACCACTAAGTATAGCTTTCAACATTTTTGTGCACTCACACGTTGCTATATAACTTTCACTTCAAAAACTAACTCTAAAAATATTCCATTGGATAAATGGGTACTTTCTGTATAAAAAAGGTCTATCAATATATTTACTATATCATCCATAGGTGATGAGGATTATTTTTCAAGTTCTGTTTCTAAGGACAGCATTGGTAAGTTTGCTTGCCGTTAGACGTAAAAACTTGTCAATTTTTAAATAAAAAATTATTATTTGCACGTACGTGAGCCCCCGGCTTAGGTGCCTGTATAATTGATACATGAAGTTTTATATTCAAAAAAAGTTATTAGAAAATTATTTTAAAAATGTAACATTTTTTTTTACAAAATAAAAGAAATTTCAGCAAAAATAACAACAATTAAGTACAATAGAAACTTATTGAACTTATTTTACCAATTCTTCTGAACGTTTTATTGTTGTTATTGTTATTATTGCATTGAAAAAGGGATCTTTGAATCTCAAATTACTTGCTTATTTTAATAAGTTAATTATTATCCGTAATTATTGCTCCCGGCGTGGCTTTTTAAAATATATTTAAAAAATGCAATATTTTAGGTATATAAATTTGTAAAATGTTACAAAGTTAGAGTCACAAAATGCTGTTAGCATAAAATGTCACACAATAATTGATAAAGTTGAGTAAACCCAAAAAAAATTTGTTAAATTGTAACAAATGTTGCTAGATGTAGGAACCTTAATATATTTAAGAAATGTTGAGACATGTTAGATAAAAACTGAAAAAAAAAACGGAAAAAAGTCAAAAGTTGTTTAAAAATTGAGAAAAATGTAATGTAATCTACCAAAATAATAAAAATTGCAAATTATAGCCGGAATTCTTGACGCAGTTTGATAAAAAAACAACTGAAGATTTTCTCAGCATTTTGGAATTAACATTTTTGTTTTCTTTTAGCATGATATATAAAGCTGTCTGACGCTCATCTGCCAATTAATCCTCACCCTGTATGTTGAATGTTTTTCTATACGTATCCTTTTCATATTTTATTTTTTGCGTAATAATTAAAACTATTGCTTATTTTCCTATAATATATTTCTTCTACTTTGATTTAATATTAATATAATACATTAGATGTATATAAGCATTACTTATCATGTGTGCATTTTAATAGCAAAAAAACTATCACATAACAATAACACCTTATATTATGCCGCAAGAACAGCTTGAATTACATTACGACGTCATTCTACTGCGTATAAACTATAACACACTTTACAAGACGTTGCAAAAAAATACAAATAATGATTAGAGAGTTGAAAGAGGTAATTTATTTAATGAAACATTAGCCTACGGCGAGAATAATGCCAAAAATAAAATAGAACTGGACATAACCGGTTTATTCGCTATTTTGGATGTGCGAAATTATTCGCGCGGTTACAAATAGACTTGTTAAAGATCACAATATGCGTCATTGAACTCTAAATATAAACAAGAATGCATTAACATACTTTTTACTTGACCATTTTGATTAATTCAAATTCGCCATGGATATGTTTTCTTATATGAATTTTGAATCTGAAAAATAATTTGAACTTTTTAAATGTTGCATTATATGCAACCAATAGTACATTTGCTGGTCGATTTAACAGCCATCTATAAGCAGATTTCTTAACAATAAGTTCAAGCAATATTCAATAGATATCCTTCAGAAAGTTAAATAAATTATTTTATTCAATATAATAAAATACAATATTTTTTTGTAAATAAAAT
>JARJEC010132404.1:0-10258 GCA_030264575.1 Tachinus sp. AB-2021 | reverse complement strand
GCATAGTTGTCATCTTCTTGCACTATAGCTTTAAGCAAAGTTAAATTTTCATTTACAAAGTAGTTTCTCACTTATTATTACATTGCACAAACTTTGATATTTTTAACTGCAAACGATCAATATATCATTTTAGAAAGTTTAGTCTAGTATCTTATATATATATATATATATATATATATATATATATATATATTGAATACATTAATCATAAGAAAAGTTTCTACCTCTACTATGTACTTCATTATTAGATATAAATAAAACAAAAATTACTATTTTTTTTAATCACACAAATTTTACTTATTAAATAATAAAAATACATACGACTCAAGTTTCGACTTATGAAGGTTATTATCAAGTATACATTTAACAATAATTCGATAATTTAGGTATAAGTTACTGAGTTTGCAGCAAAAATCCAAGATGATGTTAACTTAATAATTGTATTTAATGTTGTAATTACTTTGGAAAGTAACTAGGATGCGACTTAAATTTCTGCTTTCCGTCATTAAGGAAAGCAAAGCTTAGAACTTAGATTTACATACATAGAATAAAATGTATTTTATTATATTTACCCCTTTACAGTACTTTACTTATTAAGTTTTTTTATTTTTATAGTTAAAGCAATAGGCAATATTAATTTTAAACTAATTTCGTAGTATCAATGACATAATTTCAATGTTTTTAACATATTTATTTCTCTTGGACTTCAAACAAAATTGCATTATTATTCATCAATGTACCACAGTTTGCATTTAAAATAAATCAGATGCAATTCAACAATATTATTTTTGTTTAAGTTTTCACACATAATTTTTCACACAATTTTAAACAAAAATTGTTTGTTTAAAATAGAAACAATCAATATATTGGAACAAAATTAAAAGTAAATGTTGAACATTAATAGCTGCACTCGGCATCGGAATATATCACATATAAAAGAATCTCAATATTTTACAATTAGGCATGATTCAGTTTTTGAATGTTAATTAGCGGACATAAAAACTGCTTTTAAAATGATCCTAACGCGATAAAAGAGAATTATGTGCATGACATTCAAAAATTAATAAAATCGTAAAATAATCTCAATTTCCATAACACAAACGTGTATATATTCGGGCTGGCGCCAGTTCTTAATAAACTATAATACTATATCTTTCCGACATGACGTGAGGATCACTATAAATTCATTCAGATCATTACGTTTACGGCCCGACATTAAAATCAAATTTGTAAACAGACATATCCTACCCAATGGCCACTAATAACTGCATTCTTTGTTCAACCATAAACTGAAATTAAATAAAAATGATATGAATGATGAACCGTCCAATTATTGCTTTGCAAATCAATGTAATTATTTCTAAATTTGATTTACAAATAGTATTTGTCCGCATATAAAATTGAATAATAAAAAAGTTCACTAAAAGTTATTTTTAATGTTTTCATAAATATATGCCCCTATTTATACTTTATTGCTCTTAATAAATTTAATTTAAATATTTTTCCGTTAAGGTTTTGCTTGTTTTAAGATTAAGCCTTGGCGAGAGAATCCCCCCAGAGAGAATTTAAAGAACTTGGACGTGGAGCAGCAGGTATCGTGCTAGTCCTGATGTTTTACACCTACAGAACAATAAAATCCAATCCAATAAACCTGGAAGAGTGACGATATAATAGCTCTATATCACAACATGGTCACTACAGCCTGACCTATCTACCGCAACATAGGATATTCACCATGGGGACACTTGGTGCGGTGCAGTACCTTCTTGTCGCACACCACCCGCTAATCTTTAATACACAAATAAAAGAAATCCTCTCTTTATAGCGAAGCATACACTTTAGAACATTTAAACTAATATTTATTGATACGGCGTAATTGAAAATGTCTTGGCCCGATATAAAATCATATTTATTGAGGACGTTAATTTTATATAGCTTTTACAAACGAAAAACTACATTGTTTCTTTAATAGTTTATAGCAATATAAACATTATGATTATAAAGTTGTTATTAATGAGTATTCAACACAAAATAAAAATTATATAAAACAAAATTTATTATTTTTATTTAAGTCAGGTATTAGATGACAAATATAATTTTATAATGTAATTAAATCAATATACTGTTGAAACCAATAGAATTGACTTAATAGTATTATCTGTTAAATTTAATACATATTATAATGCATATAAATAGTTTCATTTACGATGCAACTTACCAAAGAATATATTGCGTTGTGTTGCCATCTTGTAGCGGCAACAAAGCAAATACAATCAAACATTATTATAAATTCTCATTTACTTAATATTAAGTAAAGATTTAATTACGCTGCGTTGCGTTAGCTTTATTGATATAAAATGAACATTATGCATATTTTATTATTTTCAACTTTATAATAATAATAATAATATTGTTATGTTATGGTGAAACCATATTAACAATTATTATACAATATGCACAATTAACAAAAAAATAATAATCTATTGTTTACATATATAAGAATATCTGAAAATATTTGGTAATAGAATGAAGTAAATAAAATAAGATAATAAAGTAGTTAAACTAAAAACTAATTTAAGCTGACAAATACAATATCACTATAAAAGATTGAGAAACCTCATTCTAGCTAACTTTTACTTGAATTGGTTTAAACTAAAATGAACCAAACCAATATTTATTACACCATATTCCCATATTTTATAATGTTTGTAAAGGAATGATTTACTCCATAATTTGTTCTACAAAACATGATGAAAATGGGGCTTTGCTTGATTTTGATCAAATTTGAACTTGAGAATTAATTTGATCCGCTAGAAATGTATGTACGAATATCAGTTATAGGTAAATTCTTTGCTCTAAAAAAAGCTTTAAATTCATTTAGCGTCTTAAGACTCCGATACAGCGGTGGCAGTACGGGGCGCTGAAACAAACATTCTTATGTTTAATGCAGGGATTTCTTTTAAAATTTCGTGCTGTTTAATCGTAAATAAATGTATTTATTAAAGAAGAAAAGAAGTATAGAAAATACGACGGAAATGATATTATCTACAACTTTTGTGAAACATATTTTTGATAAGTTTTTTATTTGTGGAGAAAAGTTAAAAAAGAATTAAAAAATTAAAAATTATAAGCTGCTCTTTCTATGAATTTTCTTTGCACTCTTTGTAACATATTTACGTAGACCCTTTAATAGAGATTCGAAATAATCGATGAGTACTCCAATATAGATCTCACCAAAGAGCAGTACAATAATACAAAACACATACATTGTGTATGTGATATACAAAAGTTAGTTTCCTATCAAAATTGACTAATTGATCTTTGAAATTCAGATATTATAATTATTAAATAATTACATAAAAGATCATTAGCATGACATACTAAAAGATTTGGCTGCGTGAAAAACATTCCAAGTCCAAAATCGTATTACGGTTATTTGGAGATTAAATTAACAAAAATGTTTTAAATATTCTAAAGAAAAAGATATCAAAAATACATCTGGAACACCATATATAACCTGCAAGTAACCAGCACCAGGTTGGCATGTTTGCTGGTAACGAGACAGACAAGAACGGCTCCAACAGCAGCCATGGAAGCACTACCGCCACTTCACCTAGTCGTGATGGCTGAGATCAGACTTTATAAAAGGTTACCGCATTCAAAGGTCCTTTGATGTAGTAATACCTTCGCGAGACGAGTGGTCAAAACAAAACTCTCTTGGCGCAGGGCAAGAAAACATCTGGTACACAGATGAGGCAAAAAACCAAAATGGCACCAAAGCTAAAATATATGAAGGCAGACACCAGAAGAATAAATATGCCTCAATTTTCCAAGCTGAAGTGGCCGCCATTGAGTAATGTGCATATGATGGAGTCGGGAGTTCAATTCAACAGACCGATTATCGTTATGTCCGACAGCAAAGCAGCATTGCGGGCGTTACAATCGCTAGTAATAAAATCCAAGCTGGTCTTGGATTATTTTATAGATAGCTTGGAGGCACTAGCCACAAACAACAGAGTACGCCTGGTCAACAAAAGACCAAGGCATAGAAGAGAACCTTAAGACCAACCAACTAGCCTAAAAGGGAACAACTGGGACATTTATTGGACCAGAACACACATTTGACATTCAACACAAAACCGGAAAAGAAATAATCCAACACAAACTTGCAAAGGATCACAATAACTTGTGGAAAAAGTATAGGAGATGAATCACACAAGATTATTCCTAACGGAACTAACACAAAATACTCAGAAGGGAGTATTGCAAATGAGTCAACCCAAACTGCGCAGGTTCACAGGACTGATTAACGGACACTGTGGTCTTAACAAGCACATGCATAGATTGGGTATACAAGAATAGATATAATGGATATGCCGCAAATGTTTGGAGAACGAAGAGACTCCGCTGCATCTGCTGTGTGAATGAGAAGCATTCAACATGCAACGCACAGTTCACTTTGGAAAGCATATGCTAACCCAAGAAGAACTGAAAACAATCCCTTGGTAAAAACTCCTTCACTTCATAGACAAGACAGAACTGATAAATAGACAATAGGACCATCAGGACCGTAGTGCAGGAACGCTTGACAAACAACCTCAAGAGAAAAATAAACCAATAATTTAATATAATAATTAAAATTCAAAGTTTCTAGAAGCGGCAGCAATCAAATGCATAGAATTGTTTCATTCTTCATAAGAGATATGATCTCAGTGCACCTTAGTGACTTTTGTATTGCATTAAAACAAAAATTAACCAAATAATTGATTAATGTGTAAGGCCACCGCGAGTATAATATATTTATATTATTGGTATTTTCAAATAAAACTTAAACATTTATATTTGTATTATTATGCTATGAAATTGTCCAGGTGACAGATTTTAATCACTCCAAATGATTATTATTGCATGTGGCATTGGTTTTACTATACTCTCAACTATTTCAAAATGTTGGTAATATTTGAATACAATTGAATTAGGTGGTAACTGCACCTATTATACTTTTATCCAAATTACTATAGACTGCATTGCACGAATTGAGTAGAATTGATATTCTAAACTGATAGGTTTACATATTTCTTTGCAGCAATAAACACTCCACCATCACTAGATTTGATACTATTATTGTTGTTTTTGTCAGTTTTATAAATATTATATAATAATGAAAACCCAATTGTCTATTAAATATAAGAATCAAGCAGATACACAGTTTAGTATTTGTAACAAAAACCGGACTAATGTATTTGATGTGTTTTTTAACAATATAATTTAATAAAATTAATTAAAAAAAAGTGTATTTAATAAAAAATATACAAAATTTTTTAGAATAAATCATTTAAAAAAGATCTTATATTATTAATAAACACTAGTGACCGATTGAAAGTTTCGGTTTCAGTTAGGGTTTCGGCCAGTTTCGGCCTTTTTGTTGATTTTGGCCACAATTTCGGTTTAGGCCATAAATAGGCCGAAACTTTGGCTTTTATTGTTTAGTTAAAAAATACTTCTTGAAAAGACTATTAGAGACCATTACTTTTAAAACTTGACAATTGATCAAAAACATGGTTTTTATTGTTTTAAAATATATTATTTTAAACGAGATTTTTCAATCTTATTCTGTTATTATCTGATTCTACTTTTTGGCGACAATTTTTTTTGCATTTTAAATAAATTTAAAACGCTTACTTTTGTTTCCAAACTATTTTGTTTGCAGTAAAAGAAGAGTTTTGTAAATTTTTGTCTTATTTGTTTAATCGTTTTTTATATATAGAAATAATAGACAACTAAAGATTTATGTTAATAGAAATTTTAGTTTTAATGGTTATTTTCTAAATAAATATGCATCTATCCACATTATATTTTAAAAATAAAGTGATTTTTTATAAAAAATTATAATTATTTAATCTAGTCGAATAGTTGTTACAAAACTAAGAAAAACACTCTCTATTGTTTTTGTCAATGTCTATTTATTTAAATGTTAACTTAATTACAAAAGTTTCGGTTTCGGTTTTGACCAAAACTAAAAGAGAATCACGGTCTCGGTTTCGGCTGAAAATCGAATTTTTGTCGGACACTAATAAAAACTTAAAATAGTATTTTCCACCCTTAAAATATATTTATAAATACAAAAATACAATTAAATGTAAACGTCTTTAATAAATTAAATTATATTTTCTTATTAATTAAATTAATTGTTTTTATTTTTTTATTTAAAAAAAAAATTAATCAATATTGGAAGTATTTATTTTGGGCTTCAGCAACCTCTTCTGACAACTGGCCAATATGTAGCATGGCTTGAGCAATTACTTTGGCTCTATGCATCAATACTTTATAAATCTTATGTATAGTGGATGATATATAATACCACTCATATACTGATGAATAACATGTTTACAGTTTTACGTGCAAAGACTGCAAACATACCTATATTATGCTGTTGCCACATGAAATCACTTCTAAGATCACCTTAAAGCGTTTTACTAAATTAACATGTAAGCCTGTAATTCTGGAACACAATTCCGGATCTGCAAAGAATCTTCTTGACGTATTTCCGTCATTAGTATTCCCAAATCACGCTTCTTTTTTAAACTGCGCGTTTGCCATTTTTTAATAGTATTTTATACGTCAAGTGTGTCTGTTAGTTTCTGTTTATGTTTTACATCATTGCCCCTAAGTAAGCCAATGGCTTGTCACAGAGGGGTTTTGATGGGACCAACAGCTTATAAGGTGACTTCCATTGTTAATAGCATTTTATCCTTTATCTTTCCTGTTACACAAGGAGCCAGTTCTTCCGTTTGTTTGAGGTTGTTTACATACTTCTTTTGGTTTTTGAATAAAGCGTATCTGTATGGGTCTGCAGAATCTAACTGATGAAGGGATTGGAATTTGCCATATAATATTCTTTTGTTCTTCATTAATTATCACAACTAATGTTAAAGGAACATGCAAAAAATATTACCATCATTGTCGGTATTGTTAAGAAACTTCTGCTTATATTGGGTTTGTTGTGATCCATCATAACCCCATTTTGATATTAGCACTCAATTTTGCTGTTCGGTGTTTGAACAACCTTCTACAATTTCTGCTGCATATTTAAATAAGCGCAATACTGTGTGATCAGGTAACTCAATCTCAGTGCAGGTTTGAGTCACTCAGATCGATTCCTCTTTAGGGTAACATTTTATTTTTGTCATTTTGATGGCTGAGCAGCAAGGATAAATGTTCTTGTTAGCTCCTGGTACCACTTCCCACTGCCTTTTCGTAAAGTTACCTTCTGCAAAGATTGCTAGCGCCTGTTGGGTGTATGCTTATTAACGGTTTTTCTCTTTGTGAAAAGTAGTAACTTGACAATTTTTTGGCTTTACTGGCAAGGATAATATATCTAGCAGTACGTTGACTCACATCAGCTGCATGTATCAGTTCGTTAGCTGGTACTTGCTCACGTAGTTCTTAAGTTATTCGACGATAACTTCGCTCACAAAAATCTTCATCATTTTTCTTTGGTTGTACAGGTTTCTCTTCAAGTTTTGCTGTTTTGTCAAAGAATGATTCAAAAGATTCATTTCTTGTTAAAAGTTAACTTGAAAGATTTAGCACAATTTAGCACATTAATCCGTACATTATGTAATTTGTATAAGCTTTTCTTCCAACAACAAAACCTTATCATCTATTTTCTTTCCTTTAAACTCTTTTATGATTTCATACAATTCTCTTTGAATAAAGTTCTTAGTCACTAACAACCGAGATTAAAACAGTGCCACTGTTCTGAACATTGAATAGTTTCATATTATTTCAGATTTGATGTATAATTGATACTTATTTTAAACAATTTTTTATCTATTCATATATTTATATAATTAAATCAATTAATTTCTATTAGATTAATAAGTAGGTAACATAAATATAATCATATAAGTAATTACCCAGATAATCGTTTGTGATTAAAATATTTTTAAAATTTCTAAGAAACTAAGAAACGAAAACATTTTGTTAAAAATAATTATAAAATCAATTTAGTGCAGTTCACTTGTCCGCAGACTATAATATAATCGTTAATATATAGTAAAAATTATGTAAAAGCTGTTTTTATTATAAAGTGGCTATAAATTAAAGTAATAAATGAATAAAATTCATTAAACTCATTAATATCACTTCCTTCACGAAAGTGCACAAAACGAAATAATCCGTTATAATTCATGGACATAGATAAGTAAACATCAATTACGCACAGGAAATAACATCAATCTACTTGCCCGTTCATTTTCTATAATTAAATTACGTTAGTTGACATATAACGTGCCTACTTGATACCCTTTCTTCATAAAATTGCTATATTCGTATTTATATGCACATGCATTTAACATATGGTGGTGTATTGCATTCGGCATTACTCTTTGGTTCTTATTGTGAATTGATATATAATTCGTCAACATCATCACTACCTAAGAAGCTATAGAAACTGAAATCCCACCAACAAAAGTATAATTAACGAAACCAACAAATCTAATAAGCGGAATTCATGCAAGTTGCTAAACATGTATCATAATTGACAGCAATTCAGCCGTCAGTCATTTGTCTAAGGGAAACAAGCAGGATCTGA
The DNA here is from genome assembly GCA_030264575.1 of Tachinus sp. AB-2021. Taxonomy (NCBI): domain Eukaryota; kingdom Metazoa; phylum Arthropoda; class Insecta; order Coleoptera; family Staphylinidae; genus Tachinus; species Tachinus sp. AB-2021. The sequence continues at coordinate 1,662 of JARJEC010132404.1, read as the reverse complement.
ACAATTGCACTAATTCAGTCGGCACTATTTATCAGGCGATAATGAAATGAACTAACTAGCTAAGACAGCGGGCAAACATATAACGGATACACTTACAAACGACTTTTACATTTATTACGTTGCTTTTATATCCATTTGCGAGACCACCAATATACAGGGTGTCTATAACACATACGTAATATTCATCATTTGTTTTATAAAGCACTTCAAGCTAATGGATTGCATAATTGCAAAAATTAACTGTTTATAATAAAATTTCAATTGAACGGCATAGAAATAAATCATTAACGTTATACACATTTAACAAAGCTTTAAATGGGCTGTTTGTTATGTGTAATTTAATCTATTTTAAAAGATAATAAATTGAACATAGTAATAAAAACAAAATAAACCAATATACTACAACTTTGCATTATTTAATTCATATAAAAAATAAAACATCATACGATTTATTTTAGTTTTATTTGCACAAACATTCTGACTCTTTAAATTTTTGCAAAAATTAAGCTTGTGTTATTTTATTGACTTCATTATTTATTAAAATTCACTTTCCTCGCGTAACATACAGAGAAATGTTATAGAAATAAGGATTTCAAGAGATGCAGCTAAGGTTATTTTAATAATATAATTAAATAAAATAGCTATTTTAATGTAACATTATTCAATACAATGCCAAAAACTGGCAAAAATGCAAGTTAAATCCATTTATCTAGAAATCTTCAAGAGGTCTGCCTCACAACAACTAAATAACAAAATCTAAAGCATGCCAATTGAAAAAATAAACCATTGGTGTGTGTGCTTGGGCTATTATAGTACTTCAAAAAAATGTCAAAATATGACAAATTTGCGACTTTTTTAAGAAGTTTCTCAAAGATACAACATAAAAAAACAAATGTATTGGAAAAAGATCACATTAAAAATGTTTAATGGGACTTGTTCAACAATATTTCATAATTTTGGAAAACTAAAATTTTTTGAGAATATTATAAATTTTGAATTATTTTAGATGTTATTAATAATAATAATAATAACTCTAATAATAATATATTCTTGAAATATACAAAATGATGAAAAGATAATATTATTATTAGAGTTATTATTATAATTATTAATAACATCTAAAATAATTCAAAATTTATAATATTCTCAAAAAATTTAAGTTTTCCAAAATTATGAAATATTGTTCAACAAGTCCCATTAAACATTTTTCATGTGATCTTTTTCCAATACATTTGTCTTTTTTATGTTGTATCTTTGAGAAATTTCTCAAAAAAGTTGCAAATTTGTCATATTTTGACATTTTTTTGAAGTACTATATAGCCCAAAGCACACACACCAATGGTTTATTTTTTTCAATTGGCATGCTTTTGATTTTTTTATTTAGTTGTTGTGAGGCAGACCTCTTGAAGATTTCTAGATAAATGGATTTAACTTGCATTTTTGCCAATAATGTTACATTAAAATAGCTATTTTATTTAATTATATTATTATAATAACCTTAGCTGCATCTCTTGAAATCCTTATTTCTATAACATTTCTCTGTATTTTACGCGAGGAAAGTGAATTTTAATAAATAATGAAGTCAAGAAAATAACACAAGCTTAATTTTTGCAAAAATTTAAAGAGTCAGAATGTTTGTGCAAATAAAACTAAAATAAATCG
>JARJEC010132387.1:0-12314 GCA_030264575.1 Tachinus sp. AB-2021 | reverse complement strand
TCAACACAAACAAATCGAATTTGAGAAACTAATTAATATTTATCAGTGTGAGATATTGTAGGTATAAGGTAAGCTTATCAATGTATTCAAATTGGATGAATTATTTATTTATAATTTTCTAAAAACATTCAAAATATGTTTTTTTGTCAATCATAGAAAGTCTTTCTATCAAAGTGAGTTGTTGTGTGCCTTCTTGTTATCAATAAATAATAGTGAAACATTTATCTGCATTGGATTCGTGAAATTTAATAACTGCTTTTAAACGTCTTTATTTCATTTTTTGATACTATATGTAAATAGTAGATATCAACTTCGTTGTTCTTGAATTTTTAAATTTTACAAATTATGTTATTAGTGTTAAAAATTAATTAGTAAGAAAGTGAATATAAAATGGTTGGAAACGTGTAGAATAGTCACTTGAAACGTATTATGTAAATTAATTATTTCAGTTACATAAAATTCCAGTCATCTTCAATTATAAATGCAATAGTTTACATTATGAATTATTCATATTATGAGTTTGTGATGTTTACTTTGCTCACTTGAAAAAGCGACAATAATTTAGTATTGTATAGACAAGCACCTCAACCACAAACTCTTAATCAAAAAGCCATTTACTCACAATAACACAATTTGTCGCAAACTGAATTACAGCGTCTTAATGTCATTTAAAGTTGTCGCGCGAAAAAGTTAACCGAACTCCGCCTCACAAACTATTTTCAAGTAGCGCGGTCCAAGATAATATCATTCCCAATAAAACTTGGGGTCGATTTTAAGATGCTGCGTTTCGAACGCGGCATTGTATAAAATAGAAAACACCAGTAAAAAAAGTGTTGCACCCTTTTTGTTCCTTCAATTTTCTTTTAAATTGTTCGCAAATAAAACTGGTCCCTTTCTTAACCATAAAAAGAAAGCCGGTGAACGACTTTCGTTCCGAACATATTCATCAAAAAAAGTTCCCTTATTTTCTCGCATTCTATTGCGTCGTCGCGTAATTTAATATAAAATCGTCACCGGGATTGGGTTTGTTTATTAACGCTGTTAGTTGGGGAGTGATTTATCGAAACAGTGATTTAAAAGTTTTTCAATTTATTTCTGGTAGGAAATCAGCTAATGTAATGACAACTCCTTTGTTTTACAATTGAACTTTCTTAAAAGCGGAGGTTCCCGTTTGCCATTAACTCAGTTTGAGAATAAGAGAAAAAAAGAAGGGAATACTTTATGGTTATCACGTTCAACATCCCTTTTGCCGCCCTATAATTTTTACCAAGTGCAAACCCAACAGATATATGGACAGCTGGAATAGATATAAAAATCCCGATGCAATCACTTTACTTTTCTCTTTAATTTAAACTCAAAGTGAATGGACTGCAATTTATTATTTTACTATAAAATAATATTAATACCTAAAGGTGGTGGTATACAAAAGAAATCAATAAAGGGAGCAATTTAATAATATTCGACAATATTTCTTTCTTATTGCCTTTACTTCGAGCCCCTTTTATGGTTATCATGTGCAATATCCCTTGCTTCCCATAATTTACTCCACGTGTTAACGCAGCCCAGCCTAGAAATAGATCTCGATGTAAAGAACAAGGGAACCAATATCTAATCCCTCCATGTTTATTACCGCATCATCTGGTGTCAATATATTTTCTTCAAATTGTGTTGTTTTAAACTAAGAAGCTGGTGATATTTTAAATATTGCGTGGGAGTCCTCAACGGCTCCTTAACATGATGCAGATGTTGTTTTATTTATATACACTCAGGTTATACGAGTTGCATAGCTTGAGGCTTTGATTTGAATATTCTAACAGGTAAAATCACCTTCTCAATGTACGCTCTTTCATGCGAGGAATAACAATCATTAATTAGATTGAGATAAAACGTTGGTTATTTATCTGATAAAATGGCAGGTATTCGCGTAAGGAAATCGGCATAGCTATCTGCCCGCTTGGTTTTTCTAAAATTGTGCGCGAGTTTCCACGAGTCTTGCTTTCGCTTATCTATTATTTTTCAAAAAATAAAAACGTTTAAAGTTAGCTGCTCGTGCATTTCTATGTGCATACATCTCTGATAAGTGTAAGCGACCGTGCCACTATATGCGGCCTCCGGCAATAAATATGTTTTATCGCAATAACATAATCAGCGATGCATTGTGTTGGTAATTAATTTCAATTTTTGATTGTTTGCGTATCATTTGATAATGTGCCAGTAGCAGTGAAGTTGTAATTGATGCAATGCGGATGGTGTGTTTGAAAGCCGTTCACTCGCTAGCTAAACCATGATTGATAATTGAGTCACTGTCTATAAACTTTTTAAGTAAACAATTAACTGTATGCTATGAACTATCAAAAAACAGATACTTTTCAAATTGCTAATAAAATTTAACGTTTTATTTCATTCTTAATGCATCGATTGTGTATTAAATTTATCAATCAATAAATGCCGTTGGTTATGACTAAATCGCTCTGACCCCATTTTTTTATTTAGTACAGAATTTAAATTAGATGACTGGATTATTTTTGACAAGACTATCTAATAATACTATCAAATACGCCTAAGATGATTTAAATGATCAATAATCATTTCACTGCTTTATATTTACCGAATCTCACGTTCTAATATTTTTTTTAATATGTCTTACAATTTCAAATATTCCGGTGATTGTGAATTAAAAATTACACTTTTCTATAATTTAAATTATATTTTTATAAATTAATATAAAATTTATTATTCGTATTCAATTTCTGTTAACTGCAAATAATATAATATCAAAGTCATAGTATAATAAAATGAACGACTCTCGTTTTTAGCATCGCAAACGTTAAAAATTTACTCAAGCGAGATAAATTATTTATCTACTCACGAGAGTATGTTAAAACTTATATTTGTACAAAATACAAAAAGTATTTAAAATATTGCCAAATTTTACAAAACTATCGCGAAAATGTTTCCATAAATTTGAACATATTCGATTTTTTTACATTATTTTTATTGGCTTTTATAACTTTCTGTATAATTTTAATTTTTTCCTTTTTATTGGTGCAAAATTTGTTTTTTTTTTCTAAATTGACTGGCACAAACAGTAATAGCAATTTGAAAAAATGGCATTCATGATTTGTAAATTTTACAGATTTTACGTAAATCTATATTTAGACCAGTTATGCTGCAAAATATTAAATCTTTTTTATTTTTTTTAAACTAGATATTTTTGAAAGTTTCATATGAAAGTTATCAATAAAATTTCTTAATAAAAAAATATAATACGGGAAACAAATCAAGTATTTCACCGATTCTCATTTTTTCATTCTTTGTAAGCTTGTTGCATTTTTATTAAACCCAAATTATGATCTACTTGTGGATTTAATTGAGAAATTTGATTGATTTGATATTTGCGAAGTTTTTAATAGGTATTTACTTTCTTTTCTATTTCTTCTTTAATTCATTATTTAACGCTTATTTCTGTATTCTTTTCATCAACGCCAGAGGTTAATCACATCTGCGAATTTTGCATCTAACTCAGAGATTTCCTGAATTATTGGGTTCCTTAACGTGCACTCAACATCTAGACAGTACACGCAGCTTTTTTCTATCCGAAAGAAGGTATGCTCAATATGATTTTTCCTTAACTTGAAAAAATTGGCTCTCCTAGTTTGGAATATTTATGGAAAAATGTCATTTGCTTAATTGTCAATAATGCTGCTAAATATCTTTATGTGCCCAAAATTATAAATTGAACAAAAATTAAGATTAGATCTATTTCAGTTTTAATTGAAGTGTTTACACAAAACATTAAAAGTTAGATAGCTGTGAAAACAATTGTAACTTACGTTGCCTACATAGAAAATTTGTTGGCTTTAGAATACTTTTAAATGCAATTTAATAAATTTAATTCAATTATAGAAAAAATATGCTCAAATGAAAACTAGTAGCATGGTTAAATTGACCTACGCTTGATCATAGTACGCTCTATAGCAGATATTGGCAAACTGCGGCTAGGGAGCTGCATGCGTTTTGGAGGATTAGTTGTGAGTTGTAAAAGTAAATATGGTAGATTTATTGACAGCGAGTTCTTACAATATACTCTACCCCCAATAATCCCAGAAAATTTGAACAAAATAAAAGAATGCCGAAAAACATTAATTTTTCTTTTGGTCCGTAATTCAACTCTGCACATTTTTTAAAAAAAATTTTATACATACATATTAAGTCACGCTGTTCCTTTCCGGGGTAGGCAATAACCTAGAGTACAATAGCTATATTTTGAATTCTTACTTTGTACTATTTTTCTCCACACTTTTCTTTTTTACATGTAGTAAGAAATATATGTTTCTCCTATTTTTGCAAATTCAAAATTATTTGAGTTTTTCACTTCAAAAACGCCCTCCTATTATGCCCTACCCTGCATACTCTCGTTAAGTATTTGATTGCGGCTCTCGAACAATTTCAAATTATCAAAATCGTTTTGGACTAATCAACAGCTAGGCCACCCCTAGTCTTTACAATAGGCTCCCTCTTAAATATCAGTTTTAATAGTTCATGTAATTTGTATTTATGATTGAGATGCAACAGATCAGCTATACGCGATTTGTTTTGTTTTGGTTTTTGATATATTAAAGCAAATTTACTGTTTTATATATAATTTACCGTTTATGATTTGTTAGCAGCGTACATGATAGAAACTTTAAATTTATTTTGATCGTTTAATTTTACTCTTAAATAGCCGTGATTTAAATGAAATTTTGTTGTAGTATGACGTCCATTATACGTTAAAAACATGTCAATCAGTTAGATGAGATGTCTCGAAAAATATATAAAAATAATATTGTCAAAGGACACATATAAAACTGGGACAGAAAAAGCAGAACATGGTATATACTCGCATCGAAAATAATTTTTAATGCTTACTACATTTATTGATTTTCACATTTCCAACAGTTGTAAATATAATAAGAAGCCAACGTTGCAAAAAATGCAGAAGAAGCAGAATACTGCCAGTTTGATTTATTTGGTTTAAACTAAATATGTAGTATACTTAAACTTTCTAAATCGAATATATAGCCCCTCAATTTTATATTGTGAGACTCCTTAATATAATTTATTCAGTAATAAAACTCTTAAAATTTATTATAGTAAGGAAAGAAAAATGTCTTTGTACATATGTATATCTGATAAATCAATTCGTTGGCTACTTCAGTAGTAATAGAGGAAATCCTAAGGGTTATATTTTAAGTCAAGTGTTACGTATATAGAGCTTATTTATGATAGCGGATATAAGGTTGTTTGGAACAGACAGAGTCACTATATCATACATGGTGTCGAGTAGTGTTACTGGCAGATTTATATTTATCTATCTGTGTATGACCAACGGTAATAAGCCAGAAGCAAAAAGGTGTAGATGTAGTTACGCCGTCTGGCTATAGAGTTTGCCTTCTTCTCCCACTCATCTTTAAACTAAACATAGACGATTGTTTGCTTATCTGTAAATTATAGGTTTAACAACGCCTCTCATTGCATATTCCACGTATATAAAACTTTTTTTAATTGATGATTATAATTATACACGTCTAGACTGGAAAATACATAAATATTATTTATTAAAAAATCACTCGTTTCAATCTAAAACGGAAAGGTGTTACAGAAAAAATTAAGGATTGAATTAAAACCATATTACGTTTAAACATCTGATACTGACGGAAAAAAATGCGCGAACCCATTAAAAAATTAATTGCTGCCCACAAAGGAGCAAATTGAATCCATCTGACACAGATGTCCAACACATCAAACCCTTTTCAAAAATAATAATACTTGCATAATTAAAATCAACGTCGCAAATTACATTCTAATGTTCTAGTAAATGCGTGACCTAAATCAAAGATAATCTCTACCCGTGAATAAATCAGTATAGATAAGTCCTTCGCCACCGCTAAGTAAGAGTAATAATGGAAGACGGACCCGTAAATATAAGGAAGCTTTTCTTGCCTATTGGATTGGAAAGTGATGTGTTTTCCCCACATTATCAATTTCGGCGGTGATTTGTGAGGGTGCTGGCATATTAAAAAGATGCAAGCTGCAATTTGCTGCATGACAACGTTTTCTTTAGCATGGAGATGTAAGATATTGACAGTTTTACATTCAATATTGCGTGACATGACATTGCACGTCGCACTTACGGGCGCTAGTTCTACACGGCTGTCGAACTAATTGGCAATTTCCGATAGGCGCGTCTAATAGTAGCGAAGTATGAAGCATTAATGGGGTCAGTCACCATCATCAAGAATCAAATAAAGATATCAGTTTATAAATTACAAGACAAAAGAATGTTTTTTTTTTCATTTACGAGTCGCTTGATTTTGGACGTGAATAGAGAGGATCGGCCGAGTGGACAACTCAAGGACCACACATGGTTTTAACAGCACTTGAACTTGTCAACTGACAGCAATTGATTCTTTATTCTTCCAACGGAATTGCATGCGTGTAGAAACATTCACGTATTGCTTTTATTTTGTAACAAGATCTACTTCTTTCTATATGAATGTATTTATTTATTGTAATGTTATTTATTTAATTGCAATAAAATTTAAATATATTTGTTTTCAATTCCCTAATATGCCGTTATAATTCAATTAATCTGCATATTTCTAAAAAGGAAATATTTGCAAGTAGCTATTTATCTTAAGTTGCAAATAATTATTTCTGCAGTAAGAGGCGGGCATGGAAATTACTGAACGTACTAATTAATATGATCACGTATTATTTTTATTAAATTATACGATTCAAAAATAAATTTAAGATAGATAAAGTTACATTTGATCTAAAGCAAGCAATTTAGAAAATTGCTCTGACGAATAGTTTCATAATTTTTTCTTGTGCCAACAATCGATCTTTTAGTATTTTCTAATAATAATTTCTTAAATAATTTCAGAGTAATTTTGTGTCTAATACACACATTTAACAACAATTTTTCTATCATTAACATTATGCATTGGCATGGTTACCAATTTTGGTGGTTGGTAAACGCATCTTTGTGCTAAATATATTTCTGATCACGTGTTGACACCATCAACAATATTTCGATTACTTTTCTCGATTGTAAAGTCTCATGCACAAAATATGCAATACTTTATTATACCTATCAACCAAATTCACTAAAATACAGATTCAAGTTTTTAATGTATTTTTGGATACTTAGTTTTAACTGATAAAATATAAAAATGAATTAAAAATATTACAATTAGAAATAAAATATTGACTATGTGTTTACGCCAAAATGGATTTTATACTCTCTTTAGATTGAGATTAGCTTTTTTCTTCTATATTTGAATTCCTTTCTTTGAAAACTTAGTATTTTGATTTAGGATTTGAAATTGGTATATTGTATATGTTGTAGGACAGCCAAAGGAGCGATTTTGAAAAAAAAAATTTTAAACAAAATGCCAACAATTTTTAAAATTTAATTTTGACCCCTTTAATTTACATATGAGGCATTCAAGAAAATTTATATAAATTTGACTAACCTTTAAAAATAACTTGGCATAGACACTCTTTCAGGCGACTTTTGAAATTATTCATCACATTATGCAGCATTAGTAGAGTTGCTACCGCTCGTTGAATCATTTTTTTGCAGTGTATAACTGTTTGTAGTGGCTTATTCGTATACACATGATACAATCTTTAGGTAACAGCATAAGAAAAAGTTATTAGGTTCGGTAAATGGAGGACATATTTTTGCTTGAATTTAGGTGATATTTCTGGAATTATTTTGCAAATACTTATTCTTGAATGCGTTTTTATGCAAATTTAGATGGTAAAAACAAAATTTGAAAAAAGTGTTGATATTTTGACAGCTTTTTCAAAATTGCTTTTTTAGCTGGCACAACCTGTATTATATAATATGGAATTAAGTATTTAATTTACTTATAGTAAAGCTTTCTTAATCGTAATCCAGATCAATTAAAAGCGGCTTAATGTGGATTACTGAAACAGTATAACAGAATTATGAATGCAATTAATAATTAAATGTTTAAAAATTTATTATAATTTAATATACAATATTTTTATTTACAGAAAATAATTACAGATATAGATTATATTACAAGTTTGCATTCTTTTATAATGGTTCAACGGCCTCAGTCTTCCAGCCTGTGACTTATACAATAATTTAGATAATTTATAAATAATGATGTTTAAATTAAATTTATGAAAATTTGATATTGTTGCTGTCAAGGGATATGTTCATATAGCGAGAGGTTGAATTTTTTTGCTACGATCGTAGAGTTTTTTTTGAGGATATTTGTTAATTTTTGTCATTTTGTATGAAGTTTTTGAAAATGCTCATTTAAAGGAGTAACATTGTTTTTTTTACATAGAAGGTCATTTGAAGTATTTATGCAGTATATTATGCAGATGACCGTTTTTATATCGGATTTTTGTGGTTGTTTGTAAAAATAATTTTTCAGCAACATATAGATGGTTGATGGTGGCTTTATTACCAATTGCAAATATTATGAAGGATTTTTTCCAGGATAACGTATATCATTAAGCCTGTAACAATGTCAATTCTATTATTAGAACAATACTTAATAATATAAACGCCTACTAAACGATCATGTCTTATCCGGAAATTGAACCCGGAATCCTTAGCATTGTAGGCAGTTTCTCAACCGCTACGCTACCGAGGATTTCTTTATTTTTATATGTTTGGATTGTGCAATGATTTTGGGTTTAATGGTAAGAGTTCTGGATCCTACTGACTAGGCAAAGTAGTTTGGTATGCAATGTGTGCAAACAGACGAATTTAGTTGAGTAGACAATAAGGTTAGGAACACACGTATTGGTTAAATTGACCCGCTATCGGGCTAATCTCTGGTGGAGGGGATGGTATTGCATAGGTTTGTGTTAAAACATTTACACGTATTGGCTGAGTTTACCCTACGCCGGTCGGCCCGATACGTGCGAGCGGTTTTATACTAACCTATCACCATCCCCTCCACCCGATATCAGCTCAATATCGGGTCAATTCAACCGATACGTGTGATTCTAGCCAAAAATCTATTATAAATTAGTAGGTAAGTAGGTCACTTGCCACTCGTTTACTGTATTGGCCTAATGCGAAGGACCCTTGAGAGATTTAAAGGTTAGATTATAAAGTTTACATCGAGATACTTGCATACTAGGGATGGAGCTATGCTTTTTGGCTTATAAGTAATTTGGGGGATTTTATATGGATTTTGTGATAGGAATAAAAAGTTTAGTTTTTAGTGGGTTTGCAAGAAGGCGATTAAACTACTTCTGTGTTTTTACTAGAAGCTGTCTTAAATAATTTAATAAGATGCTTTAAGTGATTTGTCATGACATATTGTCATTGGCATATTTAAGGATATTAGAGTTGGAATTGAAGTGTGTTGAGTTACGATTGCATATATTTAGACAAAATATATTGCATAGCTAGGGTAATTGTGGAGGTCCTCACGGAACGACTCTGAGGTGAACGAATCGCAGTAAGCAGTACTTATATGCACTCTGAGTGATGTATTAATCAGAAGTGATTAATGAAATTTATGAGATAGTAAGGAACGTATAGCAGGAATAATTTACAAAGGATGCCTCTAAGCCAGATGGAGCCAAAGGGCACAAGGGTGTTTGTTTACGTTGTGGAATGTAAGTTACATGTGAAAATTATTAGAGGAGAATTTGTGGTTGATTTCTTCTTTCTAAAACCAAATTGAAAAATAGGAATTGAGTCACTACCTACATAAGCAGATAGTTTTTGTTAAATTAAAAATTAAAATATGTTGCCTAAAATTGGTAGTAGTATAATAGGGCGTATAACGTTGGTAGGGAAAGATTGGAATAGGATTTAGGTAAGCAAACTTTAGTTCCTTGTTTCCATCCACGTTAATTCTACATCATTGTGTATGATTATTATACACAATATTATTTAAACATACAGGTTTTATGCATCCATGTTTTCTTTGTCGTAGCATTCTGAAAATTGACAATTTGTTGACGAGGAATTAACTCATCTACTCCTACCAAAACTACGTTTGTTTGGATTTTTCATACATTCATATTCAAGTTGAAAATTCATGTTCAGTTTTTTTTTGTATTATTCAAAAAATGAAATTTTATTTACACATTTCATACCATGTTGTTGTTAAGCTGAATTTATGCAACAGAAACCTGCGCATGTCATGTATCCGCTCATGTAGCTGCAGTTTTGGTTTAAAGTTGCACCCCGCTCACTTGTGGGTAGGAGGGGAGAAAATTTTATAGGGTCGTATGTATGTGCCCCTTAAAACTATTACTAGTTTATTCGAAATTTTTTCCACGATGCATATTTTTTAGATATTTCAGTGTATAAATTAAAATAAGTCAACCGGTATAATCAAACATAGTCATCCTACTAGATACTTACCAAAATTTGATTTAAAAACATTTAGTTTTGAGGTATTTCTTGTTATTATTCATTCAGAATTCACTTCAGGATTTGTGAATCAAAAATGCTAATTCATTGTTAAATATGAGTTAGAATACATAAGAATTTATAATTTACGCTTATCTTAATTCCAATATAATCAATAAACATCAGTTATTATAATTTAATTGTTTATGTAGCTTTCTTGTTTTAATGTGATCGACCAGTAATTGTATACAACTATTGGATTGTCATAATATTATTTCAACTTGAATTAAGATAACAAGTAACAGGAGGTTTTATTTCTTTTTTATTCAAGGACCTGAAGTTCTATTAAAATTATATATATATATATATAACAATATATATATAACAATATATATATATATATATATATATATATATATATATATATATAACAATTTAAGCTGTAAAGGTTTTTGTGACCATCTGGCCATAATCACAATTTTTTTAGTGTTTCTTTTCTTTATACAATACATTATGTTTGCTTAAAATTAATTTTGTAATAGCTGACATATTTGGAATAAAAATTAAAGTATTTAAATCCACTCTTGCTTAAGATAATATGTTCAGAAATTACGATGAGAAATATCTAATAAAAATATCTAATAAAAAATATAATAAAAATAGAATAATTCCACCTTCGCATTGTTAACCATATAATTATTAATCCGAACATCTGTTTCTTGATGTATTTCCATAATTGTATATCAAGAAATATAATCAATTTCTTGTTGTGTGTAATAATAACAATAATAATCTAATCAATTCCGTTTTCTATTTTTAGGTAAGTGAAGATCATCATCCTCCATCAACAATCCAACCCACGGCCTAACATAAGGAAAGATGAAATTCTTGAAAAATAGTAAGTCTCATTCTCGCCTTATCGACAACATTTATTTATTCAAGGAAACATCTCCCCTTGGCCATAACCAACTGGGTCAAATTTAAATAATCTATTATAACTTCGTCATGATTTGGCGTTTATCCTGTCAAGCAGCAACCTTATTTAGGGATAACAGCCTTAAATTTAATATTTATATTGATAGATAGCTTGTAAGATCAATACTTCGAAGCGGCGTATCTCGTACGAGCTTTGTCCGTTGTGTAATACAGCAATTCAATAAGAGAACACGAGAAAAATTAATGATTTTTTTTACTGAAATATATTTTTTGTTTATTTGAACTTTATATTTATATGGTTAAACATTCATTCATAGTATTTTGGTTCGCTTTACATTAATTGTTCCCAGCTATGATAAAAAAATAAAAGCGAATGCAATTACAACATAACTGATGTACAATTAAAAAAGCTCGGTTAAAATTTGCACAATATGCAAACTTCGTTATCACCAGCGAGCGAATTCTCTATGTATATTTTTATTAGCGCCGTTGATTTAATTGTAGAAGCAAAAGGAAACAATTTCCATTCATTGTGCCTCGTTTTCGGGGCGTGCAATTATACTCACTTACCATTACATTTGAAAACGGGTAATGGTATTAGAAGCGTTTTAGTTTTAGCGATATGAATCCCTCGTATTGTATTCAATTAATAAAGAGACAATAAGGCGGAAATTGAGTAGGCGCCTCAACCAACTTCTATTGTGAGTACTCAAAGTTTTTCGCCGGTTTTATTGATTGCCAATCTCCCAGCGATCGCAAAGTTTTTTTAATGATTAAAAAAACTTTGAAACTCACTTGAAACTTTTTAAATTTATGGACATTATTAAACGTTATGTGACACGTTGTATCGGTCTAGACTTTCGAAGATAGTTTTGAATCTTAAATCGACTTATTTTTAGCTTACTGCTGTCATATAACGCTGCAGTTGAATTGCATTGTCTTTTTTTTTTCAATTTAATAAAGAGACAGT
>JARJEC010132365.1:0-28905 GCA_030264575.1 Tachinus sp. AB-2021 | reverse complement strand
CGCCTAGTGCCCGTGTCGTCTTGGAGTATTTTAACAAGAAATCTAGGCCCGCTTTTACAATCGTCCGATAAATTGGAGTATTATTATCCGAGGTATAAATTTAAACGTGGACTTATACCCTACCCTCATTTGCTTTTACAAACGACGCATAACTATTCCTCGTGTAAACAAAGCAATATTAGGTTGGTAATACTTATGGGTAATACTATTCGGAAAAATGTCAGAAAATAGTTCATTTTATATGCTAATTTGTTGTGGGTTTTACTAAAGTATTAATGTTTATGAATGTGTGGATAGTTTGTTAATTTTTTGGTCAATTACTTAGAATATGATTGTTGCTGGAAGCTTAAATTCTATATGTAGCGCTTCTTTTAAATTACTGAAATTTGCATAGATAACCTACACTGGAAGTTTGTTTTCATTTGTGACAATTATTTTTTGATGTTTCGAACAATGTTACATATACACTGTAAAATATGGCAGATATTTAAAAATCCTCAATTGTTATTGATATCCCTGCATAAAAATATTTTAAAATTTGAGATGTGGCTAATACCCTTGTTCTTCCAAGATCTTCAATTGTTCTAAGACTTCTAAGCGCACTTACCTTTTTTATATCTGCGGCCTACTCCCACCTAAGTTTATTAATGTATTTTTTGGCATACCAAACAACTTGGGTTGGTACGTGATTGGTGCCTTGAACAAGTGCGATTAATCGCTGCGATTATTGGCGCGTTCAGCGTAGTTGATATACACAAACTTTCGGTGCATTGTGCGCCGGTAAAATTAATTGATCAATTTTAAAATTAAATAAATGGTCAATTATTGAAAATATAATAAGTAACAAATTTATATTATAAACTACAAAGTATGTAAAGTTTATCAAAAATAAAATAAATATAGATATATTATTGTATAGATAATTACTTATTCGTGTGAGTCGTAAACGTATTTAGAAAATGCAACAAATTAGAAAATTATCTTTGATAATTTTCTCAATAGTTTTAGTTTTCAATCTTGTCTTTATTCATCTAGTGATTGCGGTGACTGATTCTGATGAGAATAGTAGGAATGTTTATTGTCCATTTGAAAACATTTCGGAATTTTTACTTTCACTCATTAAACGCCTCGAGCTAAAGTAGCTTGTGCTGGAAAACAGCAAAACATCAAAACAGCACAAAGTTAGAGATCGTGCGTGTTTCAAGGTAAATCGAACCCGTCGGCACGATAAATATGCGAACTGCTCCGGTTTCGATATATCGAATACATATTTGCCTGCCATCAAGGTTCTGGGCAAACCTGTATATCAAAAACGTTATTAGTTTGAGAATACAGCAATATGACAACGTTGCTTTGAAAAACAACCAAAGCGGTGAAGTTTGTGAATTTCTTGATATTCAACTTCGCTTCTTTGGAAACAGGCATCTGACAATTTCTTGACAACTTCAATCATAATACAAACAGCTGATTCAACAAAAAGCTTGCTTATTGTTGATAAAATACAGTAAGATATGTTGTAAAATTCCCCGTTTCAAACATTTGCAAACTACTATTGCACAACATTTGTTCAACAACGCGAATAGAATGGAAGTAATGGAAAAACCAAAAAACAAAGGTGTAAGTACTATCTAATTAAATTCAATTTGATATGGAATCTAATAATAAATATTTTGCAGCGCAAAAAACATGCTAAACAGAAACAAAATAATGGAATTGATAAGGAAGATGTTGATGAGGAAGAACCAGTTGCATGTTCTTCCAATAATGTTAACATATCAGAGGAATTGCAATCGGCAGCAAATGATGTTGAAGATAGTATGGTTGATGGTGTTGATTTAAAATTGGACAGGTATTTTTATCTTCTGTTTGCGTTAACATCTTAATTGTTTATATTTACATTGTCATTGTTATCAGTCATTTTATTATTTGTTTTCATTGATTTGGAATTATTTTATTATTGTAATGTATTTTTGTATGTTATCAATTAATATTTATTTATTTATTAATTAATTACCATGTTTGTAAAAAATCCTTGCAGCCCAAAACATTTTTTTTTGCATTTTTATACTGTTTACGATAGC
The DNA here is from genome assembly GCA_030264575.1 of Tachinus sp. AB-2021. Classification (NCBI taxonomy): domain Eukaryota; kingdom Metazoa; phylum Arthropoda; class Insecta; order Coleoptera; family Staphylinidae; genus Tachinus; species Tachinus sp. AB-2021. Next base: position 26,824 of record JARJEC010132365.1, on the reverse strand, counting down.
AGAATGGGTTTTGAAGGAAGCAAAATATTTTTATTTTTGCAATAATGAACTTTAAATAGATATTCTAAGAGATCTGGTCAGCCCATATAGGCTGCGGGTTTAACTATTATTTCTCTGGGTTTTGTAAGTAATAATGAATATGTACAAAATTATATGGAGATTCTCATTTAATTTGTGGGTTAAGGAATTTGTTAATTTGTAAATAAATTGCTTTCTTTAGTCATCGTCCATTGTCTCCTGGTGAGACCTATGTCATAGGTTCCAACCCTAGCTATTCGGTCTTGCAATTTTTTTTAACCTTTTTGGCACTGATTTATTTATAAATTTCTTTTGCATATGAAATGTATTATTTGTGTGCTTCAAATTTAAATAATTTGTATGCATCTACCGCACGAAATGAACACGAATTCCTTTTATCACCGATGTGCAATGCATAGCATTGCGTTCACAGTGCACTGTCAAGAATCATTACCCTGCAACGTTGCCACGTAATATTTTTTTGATTTGACGGCATAAAACCGGCAAACAATGGGACGCTCCGTTGCTTGTGTTGCGCGACGATATAACACATCATTGTTGCACTATATTGCAAGTGTGTACGCAGCATAGGACAGTTTACAGGACATTAAGCTAGCTACTACATCTCAACATGCGCATGACAAGTGTCACTCTTCAAGTGTACCCAAATGGTTAAGGTGAAACTTTTATAGTGAGGTTGTGAGTCCAAATAATGAAATGATATTCAAGTGAAACAATTGAGGGGCTGGGGGAGGAATTTATGCATTGAAGTAATAATAATTAGAGTGGGGATGTTGGGAACTGAAGATAATCGGAATACAAAAATTAAAATGCAAAATTTCTTTGAGAACATAATGCAACAGAGTTAGTGTTAATGCTAAACTAAAATTTTTATGTTATGTTTTTGTAGTTTATTTTATAGCATTTATTTATATTGTTTTGAGTACTCATTGATAATAATTTTGTTTTATGCTTTTTATGTCTATTTTTTTTTACAGTGCAATTTTTATAAATAATGCTTATCATTGAACGGCATTTACTTTGAAATATTATCAATGAATAATCAAAATAAATAAATTTTTACTATTTCTCAATACACCATTACAGTTGCATCTATAGCCTACAAAGCAGTGTTGCTTTGTCAGCTATAGAATCTAGTGTCCATCAACGTGTTTAAAAGTTACTAATATTAAGGTTTAATTATTTTTTTACTATATTTTTTTGTAGTAATGATAGCAATGAATTAAATGAAACTGAAGAAATCAAAGTAGAAAAAGATATTGAAGAAAAAATCAGTGATGATGTTATTATTAACAACAAGAGTGAAACTACGAAAGAAGATGGCACGAAAGAAAAAGTAACTACTATTAACAATGTATCAGATGAAGTTGCTGATAATATTAATATAAAACCCGATATAAAAGAAGCCAATGCTCCAGTAATGGAAAGGTATAAAATTTAAACATATCCATAATTGTTTAATTTATTTTTGTTGATCAATTTTCAGCAATGAAGATAAATTAAAATATCCTTTTCCGCAAACAACCAGTATCAAATACCCCGCATTACTAAATGAAAAATTACATTTCCTTAAAAATGAAAATACAATCCAAAAACCTTCGACAATATTTAGAGCCTATCCACAATTATCAACTGAAATTCTTCCAAAACTATCGGAAGAACTGAATATTAAACCATACACAGAATTGCAACTAACGGCGTTATATACAAATTTCGAATTAAATTCTTTAGAGCAATTCAGCTCCGATTTTGTAGAAGCTGAATTGAAAGGACTTTCCGTTAAAAATCATCCTTTATATGAGCTTTTATCATCGTATATACAAGCTCGCAGTAAAGTTGTCACTAATAATTTGGAAATAAGACAACAACGCCGGGATTATCAAGACGGGGCTAATAATTTATGGACATTGAGTTCGGCTGTTGTTACGGAAACCGGTTTATGTATTGACGGAAATGCCGTTACTGCTTCTTATACCTACACAACTGCTACGTTTCATAGGTCAACATTTCAGACAACGATTAAGATGTTAGGGAAGATTCGTGAGTTGGCTAATGATGCTCATACTTTATATAGTTATACTGCATCCGTTTTAAAATTACAGGTAATCAAGTGTTACTATTCATTTTACTTTTTGAATACTGAACGTAATATTATAAGCTATACAAATATCATAATGCTGTATATTTTTATAAGAGTTTGGTGCCAATTTATGCATATTTGGATTTTAATTTCGATTATATATTTTTAATAAAATTAGTTCCCATTTATGATAAGAAGACAAATGTTTTTATGTAGATATACAATCTATCAAATTCAAATATTATTGATCAGCAGTAAAAGTATTTATATTTTATTATCTGGTGCTCTGATTATTATTTTTTGCGAACGCAGGCTCCTATAGTAGTACGAGTATGTTTATAAATGAAACACTACTACTACTATGGCAGTAAATGTCTTTTTTATTTCGCTTACTACTGCTACAGTAATAGGAATTGTGTTGTATTTTTTTATCAGCAACACACTTTTTTAATTTTTTTAAATTTCTAGAATTTTTTTTATGATTGTATCACGTTGCACGGTGCGGAGTTAGAGGCGCACAGGTTACTGCTGTGACCTATGCGAACTAAGAGCTTAGTTTGTTCATCTGTGAACGTGTTAATAAAATAGAATAAATGCATTATGGCAATTCCATTTTAAAGGAGTCTTGTTTTAAATGTTTTTTTCATTCTACTACTTATTAGAAGTTACTTTGCAAAATTATTTTGGTAGAAGACCCAAAGAAAAAAATAATATTTTTTTTTACTTTTAAAGTCATTTTTTAAATTCAACTTTGAAAATTCTAATATTTAATTATAATAATTCCAAAAAAACGTAATCGATCGGAAATTTTTCGTAGAATCTGAAAATGCTGTCATTTTATACTAATTTTCTTTGTATTAATCGGAAAATTTGGGAAAACCGGTTTTCTGCATTACATTATATTCATCTAAGCTAAAGTAAAAAATAAAATTTTGTTTGTGTATTAGAGTTTTAAGAGTACCTAAGTCGCAATAACTGTAAAAATGGGACTTTTTTAGCTCTATTTATTTTATACTCATATTTTCCACCACAACGAAGACTTTTTTGTCGAATGTGATAGCATAATAGAATTCTGCAGAAAAATTTACATAAAAAATCATAGGTCCCACAATTATTTGCTTTGCAAAACAATATAATAAACATATATCATTAAAACAAATCAAAACAAGCATTTACATTTCAATAAGTATATAAATATAGTTTGTATTTGTTTTCAAAATAATTACCTTTTCAAATTTTTCATTAATTTCTTATACATACTTGTTAAAATGGGTCTTGATCTTTTTAAATTGATTTGAATTTACACTTAATTACACAAACAAAATTTTATTTTTTACTTTACTATAGATAAAAATACGTCGAGTTAGTTATATATGAAGTATTTAAAATGAACTGCTTTGGGCCTTCTACTAAAATAATCTTGCAAAGTAATTTCTAATAAGTATAATAATGTATAATAATAATAATATAATAATTGAAAAAAGAAATTGAAAACAAGACTTCCAAACCTAACCTAACCTTCTTTAAAATGGAGTTGCTCTTATATCTCTTTATATAAAAATTATTTTTATAAATTAACATTTCAGATTGAAATATATATTAATAATATTGTAAATAATATCATTGGTATTACAAATTTAAATTCGAATAGTCCCATTTATTTAGGACTTCAATCTCCACCGCAACATATTTTACCTTACATATGCGATTTACGATTATGCATATCAGTTTTATTTCAATTTCAAAGAAAGTTGGTGAGAGATATCGATTTTATTAAAGAAACTCGTGATTGGTTGAGTCAATTGGTTTTTTTGTTATTACGATTGGCTACTTGGCAAGATCATTTGTTTATTTTAAATCATGTATTGAGGTAAATATATTTTATTGTTTATAAATTTAAAGTATTTAATTCACAAATATTTTTAGATGTCCTCCTGGTATTGGATCATGGGCTTCTAGTTTTATTCAAGTTCCTACAGATAATCATCGTGTTGATGATCCATTTGCAAATTATGAAATAAATCATGCCGTTGCAACATTAGCTTTGATATTAATGCCTGTTGAAAAGAGGGAAAAATTTTTGCAAGAAGTAAGTTTGTAAAAATTAATTTACATAATAATACTGTACTTAGGTATATTTTTAATAATTATTTCAATTATAAACAAAATGTGGCCCTGTTATTAATCATCCAACGAATTAACGATGTGTTACTTTTATTTTTATTTAATTGGTTTATCACATTAGTAAAATATTTTTGTACTTAAGTGTAGAAGTAAGCAAACTGCTGAAACATAAGATGAGCTGAAACGACTTAAAGATTCTCAACAACTACCTTTAAAATAATCTCGATATTGTTTGTACCAAAATATTGCAGTATTATTTTCTTTAAGCAGTTAGATTTATTAATAGCATGAAACATTTTATTAAAAAGTATCAACTAAATAATGTTGCTGATATATATCTATTTTAATAGATTTCTCAAGCAAAGGAAGATACAGCTGTTGAAGCATTGTGGGTAATAGTGGATTCCGATGGCGAAGAAGACGAAGAATCATCAGGTACATCACTACGAGAAAATGACTTAGTTGCCTTATTAAATCAGCTACCTCTTGATAGTTTATTCCGAGGCATATTGCTAATTAAAAATGGAAATGAAGAGGTAATTATAATTTTCTAAACTGATTAATTCTAACTATATATTTTAAGGACATGGTGAAAAACCTGAGTGAAAACGAATATCACATTTTAAAATTTTTCTCATTTTCTACAACATTATTAAAAATATTTCAAAGAGGTTTAAAGACGTATGATCAACCCAGATATCATCAATTTTGTAAGAGACTGAGTAGATTTATAAGGCACGTTGTGCAATATGCTACAGATGAAATGGAAATTCTACAGAAAAGTGATCATATTAAAGATAAGTCTATGTTGAAAAGATTGCAAGTGGAATACGATGCTTTCTTTTTGAGGGCCATTTATTATCTGTATTCTTCGGAAAAATTGGGTGCCTGGCAATTTCTAGCAGTGATACCTTACGGAACAGTTTCAAATTTGACTTTATGGAAGATATTTTATTTCCTGCATGAGTTGGATTCTAAAACTCAAAGCATTTTAGGTAATAAATCTTTAGTTACTGTTACATGATTAATTTATTTTTATATAATTAGATCCAATCGATGGAACGAATTATTCAGGAAAAATTTGGGAACTGTCTTTGCGTGAGCAGTTTGAAGAAAAATTGGCTTCTTTAGCTGAAGATGAATGTTATTACCTTTTAAATACATTTGCTAATATGGCATTGGCAAGAGCTGAAGAAGATATGACATTTATTCAAGCCGCTGCCATGGATTTACTTCAAGTAAGATTTATTTTTTTCTGCGACTCAGACCAAATCGAAACTGTTGCACACGTTTTTGACTTGATATAGAGTCTCTATATTAAAAACGTAAAGTTTGTAACACAATATGAAATTGTATTACTCTTACACCGGTGGACACGGACGTTTATTAGCAAAACCTTGTGAGATCAGTGGGTCACTTCATCATAAAACTAAAAAATTTCAATTCATTTTAAATTTTCTTGATACTACAAAAAACTCTTTTTGACAGAAAGAGTGTTTAAGTTTAAAAAGATTTTTTTAATTTTCCATATACAGTAAAATCTCTAGTTGCAGACACCTCTAATAAGCGGACAACTCCTAAAACCGGGCAGTTTAGAATGCACCAACATACATCCATATATGTATCTTACTATCTTTTAAGCGGACACTTTTAATTTTGTTAACACAAATTTTATTTTAATAGCGTATTTTATGTACCAATTTGCTTTCTTTTTTTACGATAATAAAAATGATGAGGTTTACTGAAAATTAATAAGAAGAAATATTTAAAAATTTGCAAATTACTTCTAAAACGTTTTACTTCAGTAGTGCACGCATTGATTTTTTTCTTTAAAGAAACTCTAATTTGAGTTTGAGTCCTCAGTTTTTTTCAAATTCAATTTGTTACTACATATTTATTTCATTTTAGATTGGTTTTATTAGTAAAGCAACCCAAGATACGTGTTCGAAAAATGTCAGAATCCTTCTAACACACATTACTTCAAAATATCCACAACTTTTATCCGATGTATTAAAATCCCTAAAAGAAAATATGGCTAATATTGGCGATTTATGCTTATATTTATATGAAGAACTACCGATAATAATTTGGAGACCTACAGATAATGATATTGAAATTATTTCAAATTGGTTATTACAAAATAACAACACAGCCGTTGAGAGTAAATTAGCTCGTATGATATTATCAAGACTTAACTGGGAATTGGTGGAAGAAAACACTTTATTTCTACCATATAGTATGCATTGTAAAATAGCATTGTTGATAGCAAAAGCCGTGGAGATTGAGCAAGGTTACGTTCATTGGGCTTGGCAAACGTCTTTTCGATTAAGGTTGCATATTAACGAAAAAGGATTTAGTGATTTTAAAGAAATTAAAGATATTGAGAACTATGATGTTATTTACAAAGGTAATAATTTTAGTAGTAATTGTGTTGGAGTAAGGGTACGTTGAAATTGATGAGCCATAAAAGCGAAGAGAAGAAAACTAATTGCATAAACCAGATGATAGCTATTCATGAATTGTTATTATTTGCATGACTGACAAATAGCTAAACACACAGATGAAGCTGTGTATATATATATATATATAGATTGCTTCTCTTATCGGTTGTTGTCGCTCCATGCTGACAGTCTTTCTGTGCTTAGATATATCATTGATTTTATTTTAAGGTGTACGTGATCAACAACCATTAGATGCATTTCTCTCAGTTTTAATGTCATCTTGGGGCCACTTAATTCCTTTAGTTTGTACGAGAGGTTTTGACCAACTAATATTTTTGCAAACGCAACAAAAACACGAAGCAGTATTATTTGCATTAAATCTGATAGTTCCACTATTTATTGATTGTCAGGAATCTCTAATTAATCTTGATAAATTCCAAACTATACTGATGGGCTTATTGAATGCAGATCGAACCTATATTAACATTGCCAAAAGTTTGGTTTCCTCTACGAATACCATTCTTGAACAGTTTGGAAATATGATAGAATCACAAATTGCCAATTGTAGCTGGTATAAGTGTGCAAGTTCACGTTTTATTGTACGATTATGGGTGAATTCTCTGGTTTCCATTCCGAACTGGAATCGAGATTATGGTGTTATGTACTTACTTAATGTTATTATTAAGGCATCGTTTTTTGATTCTAATGCACTTGATGCGATTATATCGATATTGAAGGATTTGCTACAGGTATGTAAATTAAAAAAATTTAAATAGTCTGATCATTTTTCTAGGATGTTCATTTTTTCACCAACCTTGTACAAAAACAAATTTCCACTATCATTAAATCTACTAGAGTAATATAGTTTATATCATTTGCCTCCAGCTTAGACTGCTTCAGTACTGCATGGATGTACAAGTGGAAAATGCAATTAGTAGCAATATGAAAATAATTACAGTCATAGGCAATTGAGACTTTATAGGTATGGTCTATTTACTGCATTTAAATGGTGTGAGTAAATGCAGCGATTAATTAAACAATTTTGTCAAATACGTCATGCATGTATGCATTCTATATTCAGTAACAAGTCGGAACATATCGCAAGCTTCTGATTTGTTGGTGCGATTTATTGTTGTGTTTACTTGCGATATTTAAACGCAATAGACAGATAGATCCTACCTTTAACAAAATTCAATTGGAGTAATCATGAAAACAGAAAATGTGAAATATGATTTACATTAGATAAATAAAATTTAAAAAAATTATATTTGATAGTATTTATTAAACATAATAAATTTTGTATATTATGAGTGAAATTTGTTAATTGAAATAATTTTAAAATTTCAGTGTGCTACACCTCAAGAACAATCAAATTCTATCAGTTCCTTATTTAAATGGGTTTCAAATTCTTCTTCGCAGAACAATTTGTTAATAAACACCTCTTTATCTACTTGTCCTTATCTTGCCTTTATAATGATTGGATTAGAATTTGAAGAAAGGGAACGAAGTACTGGATTATGGAATGAAATTTTAGTACAGTTAAAAAATCAAAAGGGTAAAGGAAACGTTGATGTTGCAATAAGGGTATTTTGTATTATTAATTTTATTAAACTAATTTTTACAAATGGTTGTTCTAGAAAGCTGCAAATAAGTTGAAAGTTGGATCATTTTCGTCAGGTTCGTTATGTATATTTAGATGGGCGCAGCAGGCATTGGATACACCAATTGATCATCCGATTTTGGCTTTATTATGGCAGAAATTTTTTATTTTATATTTATACAGAGTTCCATTAATTGGGTAAGGGCTTTTTAAAATTAAAAAATAAATGAGTTCTCTTGGAGTTTTATGATAAATAATATGGGATTTTCATTGAAAATTTACTTTGCACCATAAAAGATTGTTTGAAAATATATAGTGCATTTATGGCAACAAAAAATGTAAATATTTCTTAGATAACATTTCTTTGCTGTCAATGTCTACTATATTAAAAAAAAATAATTATTAATATTAATTTGGTGACCTTTGTAGATTGTGTCAAGAGAAAAAGAAAATCACAATTTCAAAAGGATATTAAATTCTTTGATTGGCGTCACGAGATCCTCAAAATTTTGTTATGCGTAATTTACCTATTTTTCCATTTTTTTTGTTATTGATTTTCAATCAACCTTGTAATTTTTTTTTATACTAAAAACAAAGAAGAAAATTAGTACATAAAATATCCAATTAAAACAATATTTGTATTGACAAAATTGAAATTGAAGACCGTGTGAAGCGAAAGAAAGACTTCCTCGGCAATTTGGGCTTAAGATTTTCGTTTTGTTTTGACATATAATTATTTTCTATTTTGAATTTTAGCTATTGTACACAACATCTAGGTACATTCTGTATGTGTGTGAATTTTTCAGTTGAAATTTGACATGAATAAAGATGAATTTGGAGTAAACATATTTAACCCTAGAACCACAACGTGAAATTTCTGTTCCATAAATACAACCTATAAGACACCATTAAAAAAAATCATATCTTTGTTATACAAGAATGTTTAATAATTTTAATAATCACAAAACATACTTGTGCTTATTAGTAATAACTAATAAACGTCAAGGAAACTTTTTATTAGTTTAATATTATAAAGAATAAGAAAATAAAATAATTTGTGTTAATGTCAAAATTGATAAATTCTATGAAAATGAAAAAATAAATGGATATTTCTTTATATATAATTTAGACACAGATTACCATTATTACACATGTAAATTATTTGCACTCATGCAAGCACATAATAATTTAAATAAATTACTGTTTCTTCATATACATTAATATAATTGCAATGGTGTCCTTTAATATCGACAAACGTTTTTTTTTTTTTTTGGTATAACAAAATGTATCACAAATCGGCACTTGCTTAGGAGCTCCTTACAATAAATATGAAAGGTACTGATAACTTTCGACAGAATCTAAAATCAGTGCATTTCCAAACAACAATTTACTATTTAGCCTGTCGCAGGCGATGCCACGTTGTGGTTCTAGGCTTAAATTAATTTTTACAAAAACACTAATTTGATTCCATAAATGCAATTAATTTAAAATCTATTGATTCATGTGCAATTCTTTGTTAAAAAAATATTAATCATTTCAAATTGTTATTGAATTTATTTTAGTACGACAGATAGGGGATGTGTCGGGGATAAATTCTTTGAAGGAGTGATAAATTTTAATTTTTCTAAACGACTTAAAAAGAGTTTACAAGAAGCTGTTGATTACTACAAGGTAAAAACAACAGATGATGATTTTCAGCATATGTCATCGGCTAAACAATTATTTTACATGTCAGGATTACGGTAAAAATATATTTAAAATTATTTCAAATTTTGCAGTGGAATATTTTTTCTAGAGTGTTCACGGCATTTAGTTTGTGGTTGGAGGAACCCAGATTACGAGATTCGTCTTTATATCTGCCAGGCTTACCACCTCAATATGAACCACAACTTTTAAACTTAATCATGCAATGTTCAGATGTAAGTAATTATTCATGCAAGATATAGATAGTGTTTTTGTTGAATCTATTGTTTACTTTCTTGGAAATTCTGTCAAAGGTTTTTTATTGCCTTGTGATAAATTTAGATTTACAATATCAAATAACTTTTAATAACCTTAAAAATAAAGAATACTATACAAATATACATACATTTATCTGCACAATAATATAAAAGGGCTATCGACCATGATCCTTCTGTTTGATGTCTTATTTTTGTAAAATATTAGAAAAAAGAATTAACAGGTCTTGAACTTTTTAATATAATTTATTCAATCTATCGTTTGGTGTTCGGGTTGTTTCTGAAACGTCCAATAATCGTTTATTATTTTTTTCAATATTTTTATGTATGAAAAGGATGGTTTCGACCTTTACTATGTGGTATTAAAAATAAATAAAACAAAAATTATTATGTTTTTTAACCACAAAAATTATTTATTTATTAAAAACAAAAATAAACGCGACTCGAAGTTCAACTTATTAAGGTCATTATTATTTTATATATATATACTTGATAATGACCTTAATAAATAATTTTTGTGGTTAAAAAACATAGTAATTTTTGTTTTATTTATTTTGAATAATAATGATGTATATTGTTTGTCACATTTCATACACATTTTTCAAAATATATGTTTTTTTTGTGTAACATAGTTAATTTTTTAGTCTCCCTGGTTGGAATATGTTGATTACAGCAAAATGAAGGAAGAACAGAATGTATGCATAAAAACATGGCGTACTGCTAATTATCGAGAAAGGAAAAATATAAATCAGCCGTTGAAAAACGCAGGGAAACAAATTGAAAGTGATGATCCGTGGGAACGAATAACTAGAAGATTGACATCATACGATACTCCAAAATCAGCAGCCGCAATTAAAATATCAAAATCTATTATTCCCACATTTCAAATTACTGATAAACAATCAATGTTTGATATTTTGGATGCATATTTTAAAACATTGTTTCAATTTTCACAGTGAGTATATTTTGTTAGGTAAATTTTTGATAGTAATATATTAAGCGCATTGAAAATTATTGAAAAGTTTGCTTGAAAAATATGGTTGCCAGAAACTGCATGAATTGTAATTTGAATGTCGTCGATGGCACCTTGATATTCAAATTACAATTAAAATGAATGAATGCGGTTTCTTAAAGACAACCATATTTTGAATGCAAACTTTTCTAGATAATTTTCTTTGCATGAAATATATTTAGCAGACTATTTTTCGAGCAATTAAATTTCTTATAAATATCTAATACTGGCAGATACTAATTAATCCGATTTATGTACATTGATGGGGTTATGCATCTGACACTGACATATAATAATTAATTTGTCAAGTTTGATTTTTTTAATTCATGCACAAGTGCAATTTTCAGTGTAATTCTTGCACAAGTGCAATTTTCAGTGAAAGTGGAATCTGATTTCTCAAATATTTAAAAATGGCTCTATATGATTGGTTTATAATTATAGAGGGACATAGTCTATCAAATTACACTGAACATTCATTTTATATTTTCATTTTTTTTAAATAATTTTCTTTGGTATTGCTATTATGGCAAAAAAACTGTTGAAGTTATGCTTCTTTTTTGGCAAAATTAATTTCTTCCAATTAAGTAACTTTTTTAAATTTTAATTTTAAATAAGTTTTCCCAGTTGAAATTAAAAATTTGTGATATTTCAGCAACTACGCTTTACATTTGTCCGAACATAAAGCCTTGGATTGTACATACCAAGAATTAATTCCACAACTATATAGATCTGTTTTAAATAAATTCAAAAAAAGTGTTCCATGCTCAGGTTCAAATAAAGCAGTTCTTTGCTCAGGTGCTGCTACTATCACCATACAAACACAGGTAAATAAATTATATTGCTTAAATCACATTGATCTATTTACCAGGAAGTTTTTGAATCTTAGCAACAGCATTACTGTAAAAAATCAAGCCTCTTTAACATTAATATTAATGTATTTTTTAAGGAAGCGCGAATGAATGATCACATTGAACATCAAATTCAATTAAACAGACGGGATTATGAAACATTGCTCTCCAAGTTATTACAATCACCATCACAATCATTATGTGTTGCTTCAGTGGTTCTTCAACAAGTTATCAGGTAAATTAGTTTAATTTTACACATTATGGCGAATATATTTAAAATTTTTCAGTACACTGCAAGGAATGAAAATGAGAGTACCAGAAACATCAGAATTAGGTGTCGATCTATTTTACCATATTCTATCGTTAATTAATGAAGAAACCACAAATTATCTTCCAACAAAAAAGTTGTTTACGGAATGCCTTGAAAAGATTGGACAGGTAATTACTGTTATTACTTTAAGAAATAATTAAGAAATTTCATATGAAATTATTTTTATAACCAAATCTAATATTTTATTTCATAATTATAATATAGTAATAAAATACAGATTGTTTTTTAAAGTATCCACCGTGCATATCTCAGAAAATCGTGACAAAACAAAAAACTCCCAAAACACGCCAATTTCTATTTTGAGAGGGATGTTATTGACATGTGTATCAGTTTCCCCCTGTCCTATAACAAGCACTTTTCAAAATTTATAAATGGAATGAACCACTTTGTGAAAAATTAGAAATTTTTTTTGACATTTCACTATATTTTCCCACTGTTTCTCATAATATTGAGACACATAAACTACTTTCTCATATTTTCTTGTAGTTTTAAGACAATTCAAAATATTTGAGAACCATTTCGGGAAATTTTGAGACATTTCATAATATTTCTTTCTGTTTGTTGTAATTTTAAGACTTATTTAAAAAATGTTTTTGTTGATTCTCGTAATTTTCACAATATTTGAAGCCATTTACTACTCACCGTTTCTTGTAATTTTCTGTCATTTCACAGTATTTGAAACCATTTTTGCACAGTTTTTTATAGTTTTTTGACATTCCACTCTATTTAAAATCATTTTCCCACCATTTCTCATAATATTGAGACTCAAATGTGTCTCAATATTTTTTTTGTTAATTTGTTTTTTGTTATATTCAATTTGTTTTTTAAATTTTTTATTTAATTTTTGTTTTTGATAATTAATATTTTTTATTTATATTTTACGGAATTGATTATTTTCATGTATTTTTAATTTAGTTGTTTCGTTAATTTTGTTTTAGACTATTTATTATTTTACGAAATTTTATTTTTTAAGTAATTTGGTTTAGTTTCATATTTTTGTTTGTTTATTTTTTGAGTAATTATTTTTTTAATTATCTCCATTATTTTATTAATTTTGAGTTTAAAATTATTCTTTGTTAAGTTTTTGGATCTTTTATAATTTTCTTTAAATGTAATAAAAAAAAATTTTCATGTACAATTTGGTATTTTTCGGTTATTTTGAATTTGTTTCTTTTTTTTGTTAAGAATTAGTAACTAATTATTTTTGCGCAATTTTCATTTAGTTGGTCTTAGAGAGAAGTAGAAACATTTTTAAAAATAACCATATTTTCATATATAAGAAATTTATTTAAATAAAATATTTTTTTTACAGAGTCACATTAATGGAATTGAATTTGAAACACCCAGGCTTTTAAACAAAATATTAGAAGATTCAGCACAAGGAATGTATTTAGCACCACATTTCTCACCCAGTAATGTGGGCACAGCCAACTTTCTATTAATGTACTCCATGATAACAAAGGGAATCGGTCAGCAATATGATCTTTTATATTCTTTATTATCAAAGGTAAAACCCACTAACAAACAATTTAAAAATGTGTAATGTTTAATGATTTTTTAGTTTGACGTCAGCCATTGGTTGCAAAGAAATAATCCAAAATTGGCACAGAGATCACAATTCATTGAATTAATAGTGCAAGCATTGGTTTGTTTGGGACAAGTACCACCCAAAGAAGCGTTGAGTTTGCACGAAGTTTATAGAAAACATTTGATTTGCGTTTTTCAGTATCAATTTCCAGAACATTATGGTGAAATATTAATGGCTATTTTAAAAGCCAGTACAGGGGCAGAAAATGGTTAGTATTTTGGGAGAAGGGGGTTGAGTATAATTAAAAATGAGTTTATGATACTCCAATAATTAATATTTAATAAAATTTGAATTCTATTAATTAAATAATGATAAAACAAATTTAAAAGCTTAACACAAAAGTAATGACGGTAAAAATATTATCTTACGTTTAATTATTTTATTGATTTTTGATCAAATATTTTTCAGATTGCATCGCATTAACTGTATGGATGGATATTTTAAACTGTCTTTCATATCCGGTACATTTTGAATTACACACACCGATGAGAGAACATTTAAGACAATATGCTCAAAATCAACAACTACTTCATTACCAAGAATTATTAGATACGGCTCATTTACTTTCAAGACATTTTACTAACGAAAGATTACAGTATGGCTTATACGGATTATATCCCAAAGCTCAAAATTATATTGACGTTATAGTTTTATTCCTTGGAATGTCCGGCCATAGCTTACTAATTAGTGCAATGAATACACATCAAGGTGTTGTTGGTAAGAAAATTACAATTAATAAATTATGTGCCCATTAAATAATATACTGTTTTCATTAGCTGTTTATTAATGTCAATTAATGATTCTGTCTCTTGCTATTACTTGTTTGTATTTTAAATGGTTTTGATTATTAATTGCCTTCATTAACAAACTAGTATATTAATTTATAATATTCAGGTAATAAATTGTGTGAAATTATCTGGCCTTATTTACGTGACATGTATGCCCCGTGGATTACACCATATTGTACGAATAATTTAAAAGATAACATGGCTACATGGTTGCAACAGTTAACCGATGACCGAACTATTTTGTTGCCATGGACATCTGCAAATGCACCACATGCCCAAAAAGTAGTCAACATGTTATTCGAATGTATTTTATATATCATACAAACTTTACCAGGTAAGATTGAAAAATAATTAATTCAACTTATTTTTTAATTTTTGCTAATTTTTTTCAGCATGCAATAATATTTTGAGTATTGTTTGGCATTGGTACGTAACCAATTTTGCACATACGGCTGTCAAGGATCACGTTTTCAACGTAATCCATAATTCATTTATAAATTTGCCTTGGCAGAAATTTTGGCCGACGATTACTGATTTAGAACTTATGTTAAAGGTAAGATAAATAAGGTATACATTGAATATAAAATATTTGTCGAATGTGAAACTAACTATTCAAGAAAGGCAAAAGGATATATTATTAAATACGATTAAATTAAGTTATATTAACCAACATGCGTAGAATAACTTATAATATAATATAATATTATTTTCAGGTTGCAGAGCAATATCTTCCTGACTGCCATGTATTCCTAGGGCATATATTTATGGAAATACCATGGAAAAATTGGCTACACTGCCTTTCAGAAAATTCCGCCTTACCAATACGAAGCCGTGTTCATCATTGTCTGCTTAGTTTACTTGTTAAATTATCAAACGAACCAAATATAAGAAACAACAGTGCCGACAAATTAAAAAGCCTTTTAGTGCAAGCAGAAAATTTTGATTGGGGTATATTAGAAGTGAATTCAGTTGAGCAAGCGATAGATTGGTATGTAATGAGCTGTGATTCTCAAGTTATATTCAAGACTGATCCTTTAAATTTGGACCTTAGAGTTTTAGAGTAATTAATGGTATTAATACGTTTTAATAATTTCTAATTGTCGATTTTTAGATTTTTAAAAATGGTTTGTTTTTATTCGAAACCATTGGTGCAGTTTAATCAAGTAATATTGGAAAAACGGCACATTTTTATTCGAGGTTATATTAGGCTTATAGTTGTTTTTACTAATCGGCATAAAACTGTCGGTTTGGTGAAAGAAAATGAATTGATTAATGTCCTAAATTCGCAATTAATTCATTTGGAGAATGTTGTTAATAGCCAGCATGAATATAACGTTGTGTTGGGTGAAGTTTTGACTATATTAAATCAAGCCAATATAAGAAATGCAATGTTGAAATGTTTTGACCAATGGATTGGTAGTCGTGATGGTGACGGGATGGCTGTGAAGGCAGTATTGAATACTTTAGGTTCCTCGGTTAATGATGCCGATTGTGTGGCTGTGTTATATGAAACTAGTATTTTAACATATTTTAACAATAATGGTAGGTTCAGATGGTACTTTATTAATCAAACAGTAGACCCACTTATGTAAATTGTTAATTGTAGGCATAATATTGAACTCTTAGTTTGACAGGATGAGTGAAACACTTCTAATGTCAAAAATATATTGCAAATAACAATATGCTACTTACGCAAGTTATTTGTACTTACAAACATTTATTATCATTGTTATATATTATATATTGGTTTTTTTATTAATATTAATATTATTTGAATTACAGTTTCCAATATTAATAAATCATCGTGGGAAGAAATATTACCATATTTTATACAAAATTATCCGAGACAAAACATTTTAGTTGATGCATTAATTAGTAAAGGTTGTGTTTTAACATTGAATATGATATTATTACATAAAATGGAATCAACACGTGAATATAAAGTTTTACTTAATATACCCTTGCAATGGCTTAGTGGGGTTAAAGTAAAGTATGTTTTGTTATAAAGAAATCCTACAATATTTCTAAATTTAATTATGCTTTAGTGAAGGCAATGAATCAAAAATTCCACTTTTGTGGGAAGCTTTTTTACAATTGAGCGTAAAATATTGTAAGGAAGATGAAACATTGTGCAGTACATACCTTTATAAATTTGCACATTGTCTTTTATCTATATCGGAGCAAAAGGAAAATTTAAAATGGGGTGGATTGCTTGGTGCTATTGGACTTGGTAAACAAAGTGCAGTAAGTTTGAAGTAAGTTTATAAATTATATTTATATTTGTCATAAACTTAAATTGTTTATACCTGCTTTAAAATTACAAATGTTTATGGGTTGTATACTAGTTTCAGATTTCTATGTAAAGCAATGGCTGGATACGTATTGGCACAGTTGCCAGATGCTAGAGGAAATACACAAAGTGTTAGGCAAGTTTCGCATGCATCTTGTACGGTTGGACAACCAGGTGGTAATTCCGAAGTTGTTAAAATCCTTCTGAAACTCGATTTTGGACAGTCTCAAGGAAAAATAAAAGAATGTGCAGAACAGGCATTGAGAAAGGTAACATCTTATATTATATTATAAATTAAAATTACAATATACCGCTCATCCGAATGAAAAGTGACAACTCGAAAATGGTAAATGTTTAGAAAACACATTTATTCTTAAACCTTAAATTGATATTTTTGTGTATCACTTATCTTTCGGATGAGTGATATGTGGCATTGGTGTTGTCACAGGTTCATGTGCCTATGTTTTGTAGGAGAGATAAAAACTTGTTTTTAGGTGACCCCTTGGAGAGATTAAGATAATAAATATTGCTTTTTACGAAATGTTCACTTAAATATTTTTTTCTAGTCTTGGGAGATGTCACGATATGCACAATGTAATTTTGAATAGAATGCAAGTAATTATTTTTTAATTATTAATTATATTTGCTAAAAAATGTTGAGAGAAGATATTGTCACATCAAGGATGATAAGTTAAAATATTTTTATTATAAAAATTATATTACTCTATCAAACATATTGTGATTAATTTTTAAGTGTATATTTTTGATAATCCCATGCTTGTATATATTGTCCTTTTGTTGAAGTTTTACAGAAGACAAAAAACTGTTTGCTCGAGTAATTGATTATCGTACTTTTAATTTTTCTCTATTTATTTGTTAAAAAGACTGCAAAAAACAGATAAATAGAAATTAAATTAGAGTGTGATGAATAGTTATTCAGAGAAACAGTTTTTAGTTTCTCCTGTTAAATTTAACGACAATTTAAGTGACGATATTAACATATGTTATCAAAACGGCACGGATTTGAAAAAGGACAATTGTGAAAGTGTCTCATTTCGAATGATGTCGTGTCAATGTGCAAGACTATTGATAATATTCATTTTAAAACAAATATTAAATAAACAGTAATGCTGATATGATTTATTTTCTTGCCAAAATTTTTCAAATTATAATGGCAATAAAAACTAAATAGGAGGGTCTATTGTCTTGATTTTATGTTTAATTTATTTAATCCTTAATCCTTTTACTGTTAGGTTAGGTTTATATATTATGTTATTGGTTCTTTCTTTATCATATTCTTCCATCTTTTTTGTCTTGAAATATAGCTGTCTTGTGGACTTGGTTTTTCTATGTTGTTTTTTCCTGGTACTTTCACTTCATGTATTTGCTTTGTTTAGTCTGTGTACGTGACCTAGCCAGCTTGGCTGTCTCCTCCATTATTTCTGTTACTTCATTCTTAAATCTGTATCGTCTGGTTATTCTTTTAATTCTTAATTTGATTTTATATATTAAACTTTTGTTTTTTTCAGATCCAGGATCCGCAGAATTCTTTGCACAATGCCAATTCATTTTTATCCAGTTTTGTTGTACAATTATATAATGAGCCTTACTTAAAGAATATCATTTAAGTCAATTGATGATTAATAAAATAACACCAAATTATGATAACTGAATTGTGATGTATGTTTTATGTTAGTTTTTAATTATCATGTTATCTCTTTTATGTTTATGAATTTATATTGATTTTTATATATAATAAAACCAAATTAATTATATTTAATGAGAAACTGCAGATATAATCAATTTCATTCATCTTGGAGACATGGATAGGATTTTACCAAGCCAAAAAAACCGCCTGAAGAAAACTTCAAGACGAAATGTGGTAAGGAATTCATTATAATTTAGATATTTGCAATTGATATAGTTTACAGATAACTTTTGAAATAATTTACAGTCACCGTGGGACAATCGTCGGCTTACGTACTCTTCGATTTTTGCAGGTTATGCAACTGTAAAATATCAAATAGCTTAAATAATGATGTATGAATAATAGTATTCTATTTTGCCACTATAATGTTCGCAATTTGGCTTTTATAGCTCTAGGGCCATAAAGCTGTCCTGCAACAAGAAAATCGACACTACAAATACTTCAATAAAACATCTTAACACAATGAATAAATTATAAAAATTGTATTGATCGACTTAATTTTTGATTGATTGATTTTGAATATGTTCCAGTTCTATTTAATTAAAAAATAATTTGACAGATAAACAGTTTCCATAGAAATGCAAATAATCTAGATGTTTTACATAAATCAAATAACGATGACATGGAATTTCACTTAAACCAATTAATTATAAATAATTATTTCAAAATAAAATAAAACGTGTGTACCACGGGCATAAAATATATTATAGCGCTTAAAAATTTAAAAGTCCTCGACCTTGTGTCGAGTTTTAATTATTTCTGCATGATATAATCTATTTTTTATGCCCTTAATACATAAATAATTTATTTATATTATCATAAGTAATATAACAAGTGGTGCATATATTATCAATATTTTTTTATAAATGTATTCTAATACCGATGATGAATTTTCAATATAAATAATTACCGATAAACGAACCACAAGGTTATATTTGGCATAAGATTGCAATTTTTGCATTTAAAACAATTATTATTTATATTAGGCTGATTAGTTATATTTGAAATAAATTTAGTAATTATACTTATATGCGTTGTTTTTTATATTTTATTTGGCCAACTAGTTTCGGCTTTTACGCCAGTATCAACTAATTTTGCAATTATTTGATGTTGTATACAATAACATCAAATTAAATTTAAACGCGCAAATGGCGAAACTAGTCATCCAAAAAAATAAAAAACAGCATATAAGTATAATTACTGAATTTATATGTATGTTGTATATAACAACATCAAATAATAGCAAAATTACTTGATAATGGCTTAAAAGCCAAAACTAGTTCGCAAAATAAAAAACAAAGTATATAAGTATAATTACTGAATTTATTTCAAACATAACCGTACATTTTTATTTATTTTGACATTTTTACCGACTGACAAAATAGTTGAATTTGTTGGTGGATATTTCTTATTGGTAAACTATGTGTTTTTAAGATTTTATTGCCTTGATAATACAATTATTTTCACTTATTAAACGCTCTTAGATAGGGTATTTGTCAAGTGATTTTATCTAAAAATTCAATACAATAACTTATCATATTTTTTATTTCCAGTCAACTGACAGTTGGCAGTGAATTCACACAAATTCAGCGAGAAATATGTGAAGCTGTTTTTATAAAAGCAGTTCTATAGGAGAAAATCGGCACAATGTGGCCAATTTCGAAAGTTATGTTGCAAAGTTTCATTTGATTTTGTATTCCCTATTTCGGCATCTCATAAGTGCAATCCAATAATATGAAAGGTGCTTATAGACGCTTATGTGGGCAATACACGGTCATATAAATCTAACAAGCATGCTTGAACAACCGTTTGATCAAATTTATTTGAGCCTGTATGTGATGTGTTTGATCAAATTTAATCACATACACGTTCAAATAGATTTGATCAAACAGTTGTTCAAACATGCCTGTCAGATTTATTTGACCATGTATGGCTAGCATTGCAGAATGGAAACACAGAATCGTCAATAATATAATTGTAGCTTTTTTAATCGTTGAATAATAGCTTGCCACTGCAGACATATTAATTAATGCTCTCTGTGGACTCCTTAATTAGTTATTAAAATAAGTATTTATTCAGATTGAATTCACAGATGGAAACAGACAATAATTTCAATTAGAAAAAGCAGTGGGAAAGTGGTTGCTAATGAAAGCAGAAATAATCAATTATTTTTAGCCACAATCATAATAAAAAATGTAATTAACACACAATAGAAAAATATCTTTAATCAACATGATATAAATGTATTAAAAATATTTACACAATAACAACTATAAATCTATTGAGACAATAGGGCCATATACTGATTTAAAAACATTTCTTCTTTCTCCAGAGTTAAATCCAAATGATCATCATCAACCATGGCGATATCCTGTGATAAACGGGACCAGGCCTCTTCTTTTTTCTTACGCTCTTCTTTTTGTTCTTCTGTCTCCACTTTCTTGCATTCTATAACCAGTATTTATAATTATTTATGACAATACCTCTATGAATCTTTATCACCGTTCATCAAATCTTCTAGATCTCCCACCACAATACCATTATTTAATAAAAGTTCTTCAGCTGCTTTCATAATATCACCAGCATGTTTTTGCAGAGCAAGCTTAGCCATATCTGGGTCAAAACCTGCTGCAACTAACTACAAACATACAATGTTGATATTAAAAAATACTGATATCCTAAAATATGTTCTATAGAATGTACTGTTGTACTCTAAAATGTTCTTTGATTTATTATTCACATAAATATTTACCAAATAATACCATTTAGAAATTTTCAAAATAGTTTCACAATGACCCGTTTATACAATAGTGCATTAATGCACCTTTTTCATCTTAAATGCAGGTTTTTGTTGGCTTGTAATGATTGAAATTTTGGAATTGTCCAAAAAATTATGCTACTTTAGCAACATATTGCAAAGTTTCTCGTCATCAAAATATTATTCATTTATTACCGTTTATATTTTGTATATAATAGTAACATAAAATTAGAATGAAAGTTGACCAGGGCAAAATTCAAATTGACATTCGATTTTATTATATATATTTATAGTACTTAAATCAATTATTATATTTATGTTTTTTTGTGTTGATACAGTGTTTACTATTGATGCGTTCGACATTTATACACTAGTTGGCATCAAAATATGCAGGTTTACAGACTAAGCCAATGATATACATTATACTATTATTGCAAATAATATATCATCAGCTTCAAACTTTGGTATTTGCCAAAATGCAAAATTATAGTTAAAATGATATCATAAATTATTATTACCTCTGGTATTAAATCTTCCACCAATGATAAAAATTCTTGACTTTTAGTATTACTTGGACCAGCCTGTGGATGCTCCTGTATATACTGAATACTATCGGAAATAATATTATTGCACTGTTGTAAGGCTACACGTGCTGCTTCCTTGCCGTACCCCATATTCACAAGCATATTCTGAAACCTTGGATCTACATACTGTTTCCCATCGATACACTTGCCCAATTTCTTTTTCTCCCTGTAAAACATGATTAAAATAAATAAAGAGAAAGTTAATATAATATTCCTTTTACTTTTGTAGAATTTTTTCCGCCATTGCCTTCCTTCTGCTTTCTGCCCTTTTATTTCTATTTTCATTTATAAAGTTAGCTGCAGAATTGATATCGCCCAAAGAAGCCCTAAGTCCCAATCTAGCTTCTGCGGCCGTAAAACCTAAATTGCAACAAGAAGAATGTGCATAAAATGGTATTTTTATCAAATGTTGTTTTACCTAATTCCATTAAGGCCTTAAGTTTGTTGTCATCTACTTTCAAAATACGTAATTCTGATTGAGATTTTTGAAATAATGACAGAGCTTCAGTTCGATTATTTTGATGATATAAGACGATTGCCTGTAGCAAATGTAACCGCATAAAGAATGCCGCTTCATTACCTAAAATAAATAGTTCAGAATTAAAAAATCAAAAATTTTTACTAATGTAAATTACCTGTAGATCCCTTTACAGCAATCAGGCGTTCTAAATTAGGACCATAACTCTTGTGGAACGTTTCTTCACAACGTTTTAATCTTTGATAGGATTCTGGTAGGTGCACTAGACTTTGCAGACATAAATAACACCACGCTATGTCCAAATCCAGTAAAGCATAATTATCTACAGAGTTGAGCAGTTGAGAATTGCATTGACTAAAAAAGTAAAAAACAAATATTCAAATGATATTTATAAATAGTGCTTTATCTAAAGCAGTGATTCTACCAGTATTAAAATGTTCCCCCACTTCAAGACAGTTGCCTTTTCCGAAATAAATCTATTTACTTTTTTAATGTCTTTACAAATTTTTAAATTATTAAAAGTGTACTGTGACGAGAAGGTTGAGAATCACCAAGAAGCGTGATTGATAGGCAATAAATATATCATATATATATATATAATACCGTTTAGTTTAATTGTCATTTTTCTATTGTTATTTTTTGATAAATTTTTCAATTGTTTTTATTCAGTAAGTTATTTTGTTTGCATTTTCTTTGTTTTTAGATTACTTTATTATTTTGTTTAGTTTGTATTTATTCTTTGTTTATTTCGTTTTATTAGTTTTCATTTATCTTTGATTTAATTTGCCATTTTCATTAATTTTGTTTGCCTGTTTCTGATTATTTTGATAATTTTTTACACATTTCTTGAATTAATTTATTTCATTTATTTGTCCTTTATGTAACCTACCTCACTTTTTTCGTGAATATACCGGGGTGACAACTGAAACAGGTACGGGCCCATATCTTTTTTACTTACAAATATTTTCTTATAAAATTTGTATGGATAAAACGGATTTAAAATCAACATTATAATCTTCAATAATGTGGCAAAGTAATATTTTTCCAAATAATTCAATTGTAGTTAGAAGTTGTTGCTATAACATTTTTTTCCAAAACAGTCATTTAAATTGTCTTCAAAATGAGCTTGTGTTACCAAAACTTCTGAAAATTTGGATTTACACGTAAAATCGACTAACAAATCCAAAATCGCCAAATATACCGGGTGTTTTTTTTAAAAAAAAAAAAATTGATGTTATTTCCGATTAAACTGGAAATATTTTAAATTTTTTTAGCGTGAATTTCATTAAAATACATTCGTGAATAAAAAAGATATGGGCATGTACTTGTTTCAGTTCAAATTTCCGGAAGAAAAAATTGGGGTTGCCATTTAAAAAAATATTGATGTCGTAGTATCGAAAAAATTTACTTAAAAAATTAGAAAACTCTTTCAAAAACTCGCATTTTATTGACATCACTCGACATTTCCGAATAATTTAAAAAAATATATACTACAATTTTGCCAAATTTATACATTACTTTTGAAACGCACTGTATAATAGTCAAATTTTTTTAGTTATGGTCCATGTGCTGCCTTTAAAAGCTGTGACTATACGCATTCGATTAAACGAACCAAACGCAAGCTTGCGTTCTATTGACAGTAACAACAAATTGCAAGTTTGCGATTGATTTCTTTAATCGCAGTAGATAGACCATACCTCAACTGCCTTTATGCAGTTTGAGTCCCTGTTATCTATTATAAACAAGCATTACATTTCTAATTGCTTTATTGTTGATAAAACCAAATATCTAATAACTATCTCAATCTTCTAGATAAAACAAGTGTCAATTTCAATTCATTTTTGTAATATAATACAATTACTTAAGATTTATTTATTTTGGTTATATGTCAATTAAAAAGTTTCAACTTACAAAGCCGCACTGTTAAGATATGTTATGTTATGTGTATGTAAACAAAAAACTATAATTAAATAAATATGTGGTTTTAATAATAATTAAATAATTAGTCATACATCTTATCTTGGATATTGCTTCATAGTAACAAAATTACACAAAATATTATTATGAAATATGACAAACATATTTTAAGTAATTGAATTTGATTTTAAATATTAATTTAGATATAATATTTAAATTTATTGTCAAATGATGTAATTTAAAATGTTTTAAATAATATTTTTCCACTACCAACAATGTATGCTACATCCATAGTAACTTGTATTGTAAATTGTGCATATGGTATGTTTACCAAATTTAAATTGACAACAGAATGTAAGTAATTTACTTCCGTTCCTAGGAAAATAATGAACTGTCATAATAAATGAAGACAGAAGAACATGGCTGCCATGTAGGCAAGCCTTCTGGATTCAGTAAAACAAGTTACCTTGTATGTGTTGTTGAGTATATTATTTGTTCCTTACTTGTAAATAAGTAAATATCTACATTATACCAAGATAATAAAAATTCTATAAATTCCAATAGTTGACAAAAATCGTACAAGCTTTGCTTTGGAAGAGTCAGCCGTCACTTCAAATTATATTAATGTAAAATTATTGATATTATATTACCTTTTACTTATGGTAGCAGAACAAATGTAATAAACTATTCAGTAGAAATTATATATAATTATATACTAATCTTCCTAAAATGTTATAATGTAATGTTCCTTGTAGCTTAAATAACTATTATCACAGGCAACATGCCAATATAGTATTGTAGATTATTACCTAATATTAAGTCCTCTATGCTTGGAAAGAAACATTTATGTAACATTATTTAAGTTAAAATATATTGTAGCTTACCTAAACTCTTTATCAGCATCCAAAAAAAAGACCAAAGCTTTGGCGTAATCCTCCTTTTTTAATGCATTTCTACCCTTCTCATGCAAAGCCATTGCAATCATAAGTGATTTTTTTTCTTTGGATGGTATATTAATCACATTTCCATATTGATCTTCTAACTAATTAAAACAATATTGATGTGAAATGCATTAGTAACAATTTTATTATGTATGAAAACAATTAAACTTGCATTAAAATGTCTCAACTGACCAAGACATCAAAAATCATATCTTCATTGTAAGTAAGCAATTTAACTTTCATTGCCTGTTGGGTTTCAAATAAACTTTTAAAACTGAATAATATAATATAATAAAATATTTTTATTATTTATCTTTTACATCTCTTTTATACCCTTTCGAGTGTAGAGATGGTCCGACACACCGAGCCGCAGAAATGGATATAATTATGTATGCTATTTTGAATGAGGCCTGGGACAGTGGAGCTAGTTCTAGCAAGGACACTGTGCCCTCGGACACCCATCCAAGCACGGACCACGGCATAAGCTGCTTACCTATACGTATCGATGTTAATCGTATATATCCATTCTGCCGTACTGCCGCCGGTTTATAATAAAGAACGTAATTAGTCCAGTGTTTGTTACTATAGTGACCCACCCGCCCAACTATTAAGCAATCAAATTATTATAAATTTTTCCCATTTGTGATGTTTTAATAAAAATGTTGAACCATGTTAAGACTTCTATAAAAATAAAAATTGAAATCTATTGTCATGTGTAATATGTTTGCAGGAACATTGCAGGCGGGGATATCATCTAACAATTTAATTGCTTAATAGTTGGGCGGGTGGATGGATCATTACAGTAATAAATACTGGACCAATTATTTTAATTATTACAACCAGTCAACCATTACAACCAAACAGTCTGATTGCTTAATAGTTGGGCGGGCGGGTGGGTCACCATGATCAAATTTATTGGTCCAGCATTAGTTATTGTGATGACCCACCCACCCGCCCAACTTGCACATTTGGATAATAATCCCATCTGCGTTGCTTTTTTTAAATGGGTCAACATTGACCCACACACCAGAACCGCTGTTAGGTAATCAAGAAATTGCAGATTAAATCCCTTTTTTATAAAGTGATAATCGTCAGTTATCATTTAGGCTAGGTTAGGATACGATTTGATTAAAAATCAATTGAAATATCGTCCGGTGCAATATCTTTGCAAGAATGTGGGTCACATCATCTCATTAGTGATAAACGTCAGTTATGATGTAGGTTAGGTTAGGTTATGATTTGATTAAAAAACAGTTGAAATTATCGTCCGGTGCAATATCTTTGCAAGAATGTGGGTGTACTAGCCAACAATCGGATTGCGCAATAATTGGGCGGGTGG
>JARJEC010132344.1:0-18246 GCA_030264575.1 Tachinus sp. AB-2021 | reverse complement strand
TTTGTTTACTTGTTTGTTAATTGATACTTTGTTCCTTTAATTATTTATAAAGATTATTATTTGTTTGTTTGTTAGTCTTATTTATTTTTGTTCTGTTCATATTTATAATTGTTACGTGAATTTATATTTTACGTTATTTTATCTATGATAATATAACTGGCTTACAACCTTTTAAACAACCCTCCAATAATAATACAACAACGGAGGTTTTTCCCATGGCACTGACATCGGTCTTAACTGCACTGATAAACTGTCCACGCATCCTCCATGTTGTTGCAATTGTTATAAGATTTAAATATGTTGTGGGTGCAGTTGCTGGATAAATGTACTGATGTTTGGTTCTTCGTTTTTATGATCATGATTAATGCACATTCCAATTTTCCTTTTCTCTTCTCTATGAAAACAATTTAGAACTAGGTCAATCAATTTTATTTATTGTTACATTTGGTTTTAGCTTATCTTTAATGAGGTTATTTATTACGTGTTATAGTTTCGATTGAAGATACCAAAACTTTTTTTAAATATTATTGTACAAAAATGTGCACCAAGCACCAATTAGTTATAAAGTGATCATTTGTAAATAGTCTCAACAATCAATGCAAAAATGTTTTCGTTAGCATTTTACAAATTTTAAATTATTGAATTTGAAAAAACAATATTCTCTAATTTCTAACTTAAGAAATAAACTAAAGTTAACAAATAAAAAGTATTTAATTTCAAATATTTTAGTTCGCATTCCCACATACTCTTAGAATGGACGCTATAAATTTTATTACAATTATATATATATTGCTGTAAAATTCTTTGCTTAAATGGTTTTATTACTACATATTTTATATATCATGTGGAAATATCATATACAGTTATAATAAGACGCCTTATCGCTAGCACATAAGTAAACATTTTCCGTAATCTGATGGTGTTCAATCGCAATATTGCATTTTCATGCAACTACCGCTACTCTTAGCCGCCGATCTATTTGTTATAACGGACCTGTCCAACGAAAGGGTCCGTCCGTCGGTCTGGCGTCTTAATCGGTCAAGACGCAGTCAAGTCTTAGAAAATACATATTTTAAATCGTGTAATAACCGCATGTATTAACTGCTATCTGTCTGTCTGTCTGTCTAGATGCATTAAACAACAGTCGCCGTCTGGTTTATTGGCTCTAATTATTATTTGAATCACTTGTAAGGAATAAATATATAATATTGTAATTATACTTTTTCGATCCTCCAACATACCAATTATCAGGTTAATTTATATTTTTTTAAGGTAATCAAGTATAAATATATGTGGTTTAAAAAATACCTGTATATTTTGCTGCACATGTTCTGTTTGCAATATGATTATTGCACATTTCTTTTGTGAGCAACATAACGAAGGAGATTGCAGAAGAAGATCGTTGCCAGAAATTTCCATATAAATCACCCTAAGTATAGGGTGGAACTGTAAGCATGAAACTTATAAGGTGTTAATTTTTCATATTTATGCTCCCAATGAATGAGCATGGAATAAAGCGCATCAATCTTCTTGTGATATGCCCTTTCAGGAAGTCGGCCTCAACAGTGTTTATGTCCCGCACAATGGAAAAAATAATATTATAATAAAATCTCGGATGTTATTACGAGAACCTGTCAAGGTTTTTATGATCAATAATAAAATGCGTAATTTTACTGCAACGTATGCTAATCCCATATTAAATATATGCTCTAGTCTTTCGAGTTGAAAGATTTTTATTGATAGCCTCGTGTTCTAATATTTCAAATATATAAGCAGATGTAAATATTGTGGTTATTATAAATTATAACTGTAAATTATAGTTATACCTCAACACTAAAATAATTAATAAAATATTGCCGGCTTCAGTGATAAATTCTTAGATATGAAACAAACATTAAATTTTATTATTTAGATAGTATTAATCATTATCAATAAATCATTTTGTTGTGTGAAACTTCACTTGCTTGCCGTATTATTAAATTTTAATTAATTCAATTTATTCTTCTACAAGATATGAAACAATGTAAAAATTAGTGCAAACATTGTAATGAGATAACACGTTACAAACTATTAAGTACAAGAGAAAGGTAATCACAAAAAATGCATTTACGTCCATTTTTGCATATTCATTCTATCTCACACTAAAAATGATTTTTTTTAAATTATTCCAATTTCTTTCTACTTTAGAAAAAGGTATTATGACAATTTCAAATAAAATCAGCTAAATGTGAGCGAACTAGAAATAGGAGAGTAAAGCTACAACAATTCTTTGTTTAATTACTAATAATTCCTTCTCGCAAAATTTGCTTTTGACAACATTATCAGCATTTTCCAGCATTTTTAGTTTCCAAGATAGTCTATAGCAGTGTTTATCAAACTTTTAAAGTAGCAACCCAAATAATTTCAAGAAATGATAATATTATTATGACCAATAAACATGATTTTTGTTTAATTTTAGAAAATTTTGCCTGCAACTTTTTTAGCCTATCTCTTACAAAGTCAAAAAATATCTTTAGAAATGTGTTTTAATATTAGTTATCTTAGATTAGACTTTTTGTTATTTAGTGCCCTTTGAAGATTCGAGTTAAAAAAGTTTCACTGTATTGCAAAAAAATCAAAATATTGTAGAATGATAAGAAACGACGTATATTATGTATAGTTGTATTGGTTATTATAATATCTTTGTAATTAAAGGTTGATAACGTCCTGCGTACTTTTGATCATTCGGTTTTTATGACTAAAACAAATTTTTAAAAAATTGTACAATGCACGTCCGTTAGTGTTGACTGCCTCGCCAGTATTATTTATATCGTCCGACAAGCTCAAAAAGCCTGCCCTAACAGCCTTCTACTACAACATACTATTATACTTAAGATTTATCGACTGCGTTTAAACGGTGCAAGTTACAGCAGCAATAAGTTGCAGAAGTCACAAAAAATTGCAAGTTTGCGATTTATTGCAACTTATCGCTATAGATAGAATGGATGACGCATATAAGCAACTAGTGCGATTTAAATGCTGTAGCTAGACCGTACTTTAACTTATCAGGCCAATGTATAAATTCGTAGCGTTTTTGTGTTTCAAGGTAAAAGTCTTTTTGAATTAAGTTTTTTGACAAATATCAATGCCATTTTATTGCCATAGTATCATTTTATTGAATACTTCTTAAATTTTTCAATTTGTAGAAAGTTAGGGGTAATTGTTGGCATAGGAAAATAGAATGTCAAGTGCAAAAAAATCATTTCCGATATCATTTAAATCATCGGAGGCCTCTAGAACCATTTGTCCCATTTACGAAGAGAACGCCATTGTAGAAAGAACTATACGAAAATGGTTTTTTCATTTCAAAAAGGGATATTTTGACATGAATGATTCCCCACGTCCAAATCAAACCCAGATGGTTTTCATCTGGGTTTGATGAAGACAGATTAAATGTTTCAATTCGTGATTATTCACGTCAATCAAGTCGGGAATTGGGCAATGATGATGAATTGTGACGAATCAACCATCGTACGACATTTGCATCATTACATGGGGAAACTTCAAAAGTTGGGTGTTTGATATGTTTTAAGCGACAACAATCAGCGTGTTACCATTTGTTCTTCTTTGCTTGCTCGTCATTGTTTAGCTTGTTAACAGCATTGACTGTTTTTGTCCCAATTTGTTACTACAAAAAATGGTACTTTTACATCAACATCAAGTACAGAAAGGAATGGCTGACCCTAACAAACAAACCCCGTGCAAAAAACTGGTCTACCACGAAAGGCTTTGGAGGAATGTAATCACTTCTTAGGTTTATTAGCAAGATATATTCAAGAAAAACGACCGGTAAGACGGCATTAAGTGGTTTTAGAGCATGATAATGCCCGTCCGCATACTGCTAAAAAAGCAGCTATTCATTGGTTTGGAAGTTAGTCCACATCCGCCATATTCTCCTGATTTTGCTTCATCAGACTTTCATATTTTTCGTTCTTTATCCAATAATATACTATATATATATATATATATATATATATAAATATATATATATCGTTGCTCTTCAAAACTGGTTTGACGACTTTTTCACCACCAAACCACCGGATTTTTTCAGTAATGGAAAGAACTACCAGAACGTTAGGAGTCAACCATATTCCATGTAGTTGAACATAGTATTGATTAATTTATGTATTTAAAAAAAAAAATTATAAATTTAAAAAAAATGCTACAAAGTTATGCATCGACGCAATGCATTTAACAAAATATTCGTGTGGAGACAATTCAACTATTTTTCTCTTAGATCAGTTTGTCGCCACATACAAAAAAGCATTTTACTAGTAACTTTGTCCATAACAGAGTAGCTTTACGCCCAAACAGGATATAACCCCACAGGTTCACGTGGTTTCTTACCTTCACAATTAAAATTGCAAGAGCTGATAGCTTTTGAAATTTCAAGCTAATTAATTGGCGGCAATGTACAAACGGAATGCATTTCAAATTTCTTTAAACCATTTCTACAAAAAAACTCTTTAAAACCCATAAAAAATGGTCAGTTTTTGTCAGGCGCAAGCAACGCATCTTCAGCTTCTATTATCGATCCTATATCAACCTAATATCCATTGCGGATGCAAAACACTCGATTAAAATAGTTTTAAATTTTATTGCTATTGCTTATTAAAGAACCCTTTTTTGCTGACTTATGTGAAACTCTTTAAATTGTTTTACAATTTATGACTATTTTTAGTTGCGGCTTTAAACTATGCAAGTTACTTTTAAATTACCTACCGTGCCTAAAGTTCTAGGAGCAAAAGTAAAAAATCTTTCTATATTTATAATGGTAATATTTTTTTCTGGCATATTATTTACCTTAGATAAGATTATCTACACATGGAATAAAACTTCCCAAAAATATCACTTAACAAGTTTTATACCCGAGCAGCTCATTCAGCTCTTCCTGCTTGAAAAAGGAATTTTTATTAGTATATAAAGCTGTATTCATAAATTTTGACGGATTAAAATATGACACTTCTTTGGAATTTATTGTTAAATTCATTTTTTGCTTTACGCAAAAACTGCTAGTTTTAAAAAAATACATAAGCTAGTTTTGTAGCAAAGCACACTTTGGGATTTTTTGTTGTAGATACAATTGTAAGATTCAAATCGATAATTTCTTTAATATGTTGAAATCCAGTACTATAAGGTCGTCGCTATCAGTACTACACGCAGTGGCAATGTTTTTTAAAAATATTTTATACAGTCACCGCCAAAAACTGTGCACCATATGGAAAACTTTTCTATTGTGCATTTTTCAGAAAATGTTATCCTTTGGAAAAAGTTGTACATGTTTCAAAATCCGTTTAGCTTGTTTTTTTTAATATGATCAATACTCAATAAAAAATTAAGTTGTCTTAAATTGTCAAAATTTGAAAAGTCCGTTTCTAAATTTGCAAAATTTTTCAGTATTTTATTTGTTGTGTATTGTTTGTCTCATTGAACAATCCAAACGCTACAAAACATTTATTCTTCCTGTTAATTTTGTAAAAACTGAAATTTTGTTTGTTTTGTATATTAATTACAATAGAGTTTTTATTACAAAATTTTGTTTATTATTGACAATGTTACGCATATTGTAAATCAATCGATGGAGTCAAAGATTATTATAAGTTATTATTAATTAAATGAATCAAATTAAAATAAAATGCATTTCTGTATTATTATTACTCGAGGTTAATTGTAACCCCTGCCATTCAAGTCGAAATTATCAACGAACAAAAGTAACTCAGTCAAATAGTTAATCCAAATATTTTTTATATATAGGGTATTATTTTTCAGTTAGTATGTAATTTAATACGCGGTAGTTCGAGTATGATCCTCTTTAACTCACGTGTTTGGCACGTGCTGGTTTATAATAAAGCGCATTAACAGAAAACAAGGCGCACGAATTTTTGAGTACGTGAGTTTTATATTCATTCAATGAAAACTGAAAATAATAATATGAAGCAGATAAAAAATCACTAACAAGTTGCGGTGAATAAATTAAAGAATCCCGCAGGTGACTGTAGATTATTAATAATGGCCATTAGTGATATTCGTACCGGGTGAAAATAATTATGAATCGATGGCCAAGGCTAAGCAAATACAAGTAAACACGTATCTGTGGATAATTTGATGTAATGCGGTCTGCTATGCAGTCCTGACGTTTACAAAGTGATCAAGTTTGCGTGCAGATGTCTGATACCCCTCGGACCGGACCGAGTGCTGATGAGGAACAGTAGCAAAGATCGACCAGATATCACGTCCTTGCCAACTCATTACGATGAAAAATGACATCAATAATTCCAAATGGAAATACATTTTCCACGTTCATGTTTAATTTTAATTAACGCAGATTTTTCTTGCGGTCGATCCTTTTAGTATTTCGAACTCGATCAATTCACATCCTCGCTAACAAGCAGACGGAATAAAACGCGGAGTGCTTTAAAATAACTTTGTAAAATTTTCATAACCGGTAAATATTTATTTTAACTAACACCAGGTATGTGAAATGAATGGCGCGTTTGGCTTTGGCATGATCTATTGTTTCGCGTGTTAAATGTCAGAAGGGAGGCGTTTTTAACTGTCGATCGTTTGATTGACATCGCCATACAGTCGAAATAAATGGGCTGGACAGCATGATGGCAAGCTGTTTGATGAATACCAGTAGTCGACTGTTGCTCGCACCCATTCAAATGAAATTAAAACAAAATATTCCAAGCATTAGATGGAACGAAACTAGAATGTTGGAGCTCGTATGGTTGATTTATTATATAGCTTCTAGTTCGTGTTAGTGTATACGCTTATATCTGCATAAGCAGCATTATGCAATATATTTTAATCAAAACTAACAAGATGCTGTTTTATACGTATTTATTTACATATAATATTTCGATAAATATTTGAATAAAATAAATTAAAATATATTTTGACCAATTGAGATAAGAATGACGCAGATTTTAATTTCATAAAATAATATTGTAATTTTTATATTTATTAAAATAATGATTTACATATAGGTACAGTGCTTAATATCGTCGGTCTAGATTCAAAACAAATTAAGTCCAAAACGCAATTTTGAAATAATTAATTTTAACTTTCAACTACATTGTTTTTTAAATGTATAAATATGTACATTGTTATTTTATCAAATGTCACAGCATTTTTGTTGGAATATTTAACATTAATTTTTTATCAGCAATTATGTATGATATATAAAGATTAATGCAATCTACTTAAATTCAGAAAATTGTGACTTCATTTGTTTTGCTTGTAGACCGACAATAAGTCGACATGTATTTAAATTCTTATTTTGTGTATTAGGTTTGTATTCGGTTTGGTTTTAATCATGCAATCTTTTTAAATGTGTTGTGAGTTCACTTCAGTCTATTGTCGATAATGGAAATAAATACATTCATCAATAAGTCGTACTTCAACAACAAAAAACAAATAATTGTAGAACACTTTGGCTGCAACCAAAAAAAGACAAACAAAAGCTTATTTTAAAATGTCTGTCAAATCATCTGAAGAATCTTACAAAATTACAACTATACAATCTTTTGTACTGGAAAAAGTTGAAACTGCAAATATAATTTTATTTTTTCTGTAAAAAAATAATTTGCAATAAAATAGATGTATTGTAATATTTACATACACATACAGGGTTAGTCAAAACCTTTTTAAATGTCTTCACCAATTCGATCGTTGATAATGATGACGGCTAATAAGTTCATAATCATAATTTTAGTGATTGCTACTAGAAATACTTTCATTTTCACTTAACTAATCAGACGTAATAGAGTCAAAAAACGGGCCAAAAAGTCAATCGCTTGCAATATCTTGCCATTGTGAAAATAAAGCAGTAATTGATAGGGCCACTAACCACGTTAATCAATTATTTGGTTCATTTTTGTTTCAATGCAATGCGTAAATCACTAAGGTGCACTGGAGATATCTTATGAAGAGTGAAACAATTGTAAGCATTTGATTGTCGTCGTTGCAACGGTGTGGATTTGATAATTTATTATAAACTTTTAACTTAATCATTTTGGTTCCATGGCCAGATAGGCGTTGTGATACTGGTTGCCTGTAAATTCCTTTGGTTGTTCTAGTCAATTAGTCTAGCTTCCTTTATCTTTTACAAAAAGGGCACCAAACCACTCACTTTGACTTAAAAATATTTAAAATTTAGAAATAAAATTATTATGTTTCGATGACAATTTATTTAGTTACACCGTAAATGCAGACTTGACTGCAGCAGACGTTATTTAAGTGAATTAACAAAGAAACAGGAACACTATTTAGTAAAAAGTTTATAATAAATTATTTATACTATAAGAAAAAGAAGATAAGTATTACAAAACAACCCTATTAAAAATGATACTATTCTGGTAAACAAAAAAAAAACAATTTAGTATTGCTGTACCCACGATGGATGATTGTGGCACTTCGAAATGCACAAAAACAATGCAAAACCCACCGAAACGGCAAATACATATAATAGCGTCCGTCGCACGCACACACAGCGTAACCGTCAATTTCCCAATAAACCTCGGCCATAGAGCGATAACATAGATGTTTGCAACTAAATTATGAAGAATTTTTCTATTTCTTCATTAACTGCATGTGTCCGGGGCCATACTAACGGATTAAAAATGATTGATTTGACATTATAAATTATAATACGAAATAAAAAATTAAGCTACCATGTTATTTATTACAATTATTACAAGATTTAGATACCCATTTCAATATTGTTGAAAAATTTGAAATTGTAAATTTGTATTTTTAACATTTATTTCAGTGTAAAATGCATTACATCAAGTCTGATAGCCAAGCAGCATAGCAGGCAATATTTGTTTACAATCACCATCAATAGAATGAAAACTGGTCTTAGATTACATAGACGGTTTATTGACACTAACCACAAACAACAGAATACGCTTGGTCTGAACACTAACAGATCAATATATAGAATAGAATGGATAGCCAAGAATGATAACATTTTGTATGGTTCAAAATACACTTTCAAAATTCCAAATGAGATTGAAAAAAAATCCGAAGGCAACTTGCAACAAAGCACAACAACTTGGAAATGATATATTAGGATATATCACACAAAATTATTCTTAACAGAACCTTCACAAAATACTCAAAAAAAGTATTTCATACGAGTGGAAGCAAACTACAATGATTTACAAGATTAATTAACGGACTGTATCACATGCATATATTGGGTATACAAAAAGTTCGACTTTGTCGATGATTAGAGTTCTCCACAGTATCTGCTGTACAGATAGAAAGCATACAATATGCGCCTGCACTTTGGTAAGCATATGCTAAAACAAGAAGAGTTAAAGATAACACCTTGCCAAAAGCTCCTGGAATCACACAGAAAAGACAGTACTGCTAAAGGTGTAAGACGTCAGAGGTGCACAATAGGACCATCAGAACTGCAGTCGAGGGACGCTTGACAAATGACCACAAATGCAAAAAAAAGTTATAATCTTATAAAGTGATATAATTTTATAAACCGGAGAATGAGTAAAAGTAGTATTACAAAATGTAGCAAACATATTTATTCTTGTTTCCAATGTACCAGTTACAGTTAAGACTAACTAACGCTCAGTTCTCAGTGATTCACATACTAATGATTAATTACAAGGTGAAAATAAAGCAGTAATCATCTTAATATCTCACCTCATTCGCGATGGTCCACGTTGTACTAATACATAGTGTATAAACTTAGTATGTACATATATCACATCTCTACCTCCCAAATTCAATAGCGTGGCACCTCCATGAGCAAGTTAAAAAATTACATATGGTTTAATTTTGCTCAAGTTATGCCCAGTTTTGCCCAACCGAAATAAATTAGCACATCTGATTACTTTTTGTCCAACCAAAATGTATGCTCCAGTCATAAATTAAAATGAGTGAGTCAAAATCTTCTTTTTCTTATGGAGAATTTAGGACAAACTTCCACTGACGAGTTTACAGACAATAAATATTGCAAAATTTTGCCCAAGTTATTTCCAGTTTTTTCAACTTCTCTTGTTTTGTCTATCTCCCTTTAACTTATAACTCTGTAGTCAAATTTCTATAGTGTGGCTGGGGGTGCCACACCATAGCAATCTTAGCAAATTTAAAAAAAAACAACATAGGCCACAAATGATGCACAAGTTATGCCAAATTTTGCTAAATAGATGTAATTCTCCAATGTTTTTAAAACAAGATCATAGACCAAAAAAGCAAGTAGTGCAAATTGTATAAAATGTTTATTACAAACTTTAACAAAAACAATTAATGCAACTACAATGTTGTTACTGGACATTAGAACTACTACAATTTATTTTTATTTTTCCAATTTTTGTAATCATCCTTAAACTTTCATGCCTGACTTAAACAGTTTTTTATTTAATTTAATGTATTCTCAGATCAACGAACCATAAAATATTAAAATATTTTTAGATATTAAATAATATTACTTTATTTTATAGCTGAAGCCATGAAGACGATTTGTTCCAGAGAAAATTACAACTCCAATATGGCAAATTCAGTGCTAACTTCAATAGTTAACAGGAACTATGCATTCTCAAAGGATATCACAACATGCAATGTAATAATGACCAACAAATAACATCTTAAAATTACTTAAAAATATTACAGCTTCACATAGTAGATCTTTCCGGATGCTACACCATCGGCAACATGACATGTTATTATAAAAATGGTTTAGAAGTAGGTAATGGTTATTTAACCAAAACGCAACTGTAACAGTTTCATCTAATTCTAAACCAAAAGAATACTGTGCACATCTTGGCCAAACAAAGATTATGTATCATTGTTCAGTATTTAAAAAACGCTTTGAATGCTTGCAGCATTTTAAGGTAATTCAGGCAATTAGCAAATAGAGTAACGGTAACCTTTTATCTGTAGGCCAAAACTTTAATAATAGTCTAAAAGCCAGTTGTTTTGCTCAACACCGGTTAATCCATGAGTCAATTGTCAAATTTCTATGGTGTGGCACCCCCATTAGCAAATTTGAAGAAACAGCATACGAAATAATTTTGCACAAGTTATGCTCAGTTTTGCTCAATAATCATTTCGTTTTGCCTAGCCTCTGTTAACCCTTAAGTTAAAAGTCGAATTTCTATGGTCCATAAGCAAGTTAGAATTTGTAGATCAAATTGTAGACTTGAGCAAATATTTCAAGTAACAAAGAGCAATATGACATTTTTTAGAAGGTAATTTAAGGATATTTAAGTTTTGCCCAAATTGAAAATTGATATTCAGTTTAATTTAAAATTTGAATTTGTTTTTGAAATGAAGTTCTACCTTTGAGATTTATTAATGATATAGTAGAACTAATTGTGGACTTGGGCAAAACTTTATACCCATAAAAAACATTTATCCCTTTATCCTTTCCGGTTTCTTCACAAGATAAGTTTTCAATTTGAGGCTTATAAATTGACTTTTAAATTCATTTCAAGCAGGATACTTAAAAAATTATTAAAACTATTGTAGAACTAACTGTGCACTTAAGCAAAACTTTAGATCCATAAAAAACATTGCCTACCCATTTTGTGGCCATTTCAAAAACCCTACACTATTGCCTAAAATCAAATTTCAATTGGAAGCTATGAAATTAAGTTCTACATTTAAGTGTATCGTAGTACTAATTGTGAACTTGGACAAAATTAAGATCCATAAAAGAACATCGTTAATCCTTCTGGTGGTTATTTTATATCAATGTCAACGTTTATGGTAATTTTAAACATCTCCC
The DNA here is from genome assembly GCA_030264575.1 of Tachinus sp. AB-2021. Classification (NCBI taxonomy): domain Eukaryota; kingdom Metazoa; phylum Arthropoda; class Insecta; order Coleoptera; family Staphylinidae; genus Tachinus; species Tachinus sp. AB-2021. The sequence continues at coordinate 6,452 of JARJEC010132344.1, read as the reverse complement.
AAATTTCGAAGGTCGGATTACAATTTTATGCTTAATTGATGTACGTAAAAATTTGTTTGTATTTACGATCAAATTGTGGACTTTAGCAAAAATTTTGAGTCAAATAAAAGCCTTCTAGAGGACATCTAAATGGTCTTTGAGCTTTGCCTTCAACTTAAAGCTTTAACATTGAACACTTAAATGTATTTGGTGCATATGCAATTCATTAAGGTGACTAAACATCCAAAATTAAGTATCTCTTAAAATGAATAGAATTGCTTGTACTATTGGGATATTATGTTATTAGATACTACGACTTGAATGACCTATAGTCACATTTCGAGAAAGTATGCCGAACTTTTTGTGTAAGAAAGTGTGCAATTTACAAAACTAAGCTTAAGTTTAAAAAATGATTTAGAAAAGTTGTATGGCATTCCAAAAATATCAAAAACGTTTCAAATTTTAGTAGCGAATTTTGTAATTTATTTATTAAATGAGGTAATCCGAATATTTTGTGTGTAGACGTCAAGAGTTAAATTTTTTATTAACAAGTAATGTAGAAGATTGCAACACAAATTTTAATATTATTCTAATCCAATTCTAATAACATTTCTATTTGATTGAATATCTTTATTATTTATAAGATTTGTGTTATTTATTTCATCTATAGTAATTTTTTATAGCGCTGAATATATAGAGGGAGATTTAAATTTAAACCGAATTATTATATTAGTTAATATATTTATTTTATCTATGATGTTATTAAATAATAATATAAACATCCGGCAATTTTTTGACATTAAATATATTCGTTTATCAAAAACTGTGACTAATAGATATTTTGTATTTTGCAAACTACGAAAATTTTGAAATTTGCATTTTTTTAATATATAATGCGACCCTGGATGGAAATATTTTATTTTTTCAAAATTTAATTTTTCAAGTAATGCCCTAACAATATTTATTTTTACTGTAAAAATAACAGTTAATTAAATTTTATTGAATTTTCAACAAAAATTAAATTTTGTTAATTGGCATTTTATTCCTAAATGCGGATCCGGATGGAAATAATTTATTTTCAATAACTTTTGAAAATTCAATTTTACATGTAAAACCCTAATAATTTTTATTTTTACTGTGACAATAAAAAAGTTAATAAAAGCTTATTAAATTTACAAAAAATATAAAATTTTATTAATCCACATTTTATTCCTAAATACAGCTCCGAATGGAAATAATTTATGTTTAATAGCTTTTTTAAAATCCAATTTTACATGTAAAAGTTTCTCTTTTTAATGCATCTTTAACGCAAACCAAACAACAAAATTCTATAAAATTAATTAAAAATAAATAATAAACAAAATATAAAATATGTAAAGGATTTTATCGAAATTACTCAAGAGCCTTGTATAAATTGACCCATTTAAATTGATTGAAAAGCCTCTCAATTAATAATAAAACTATTAAACTAAAATAATCTATAAATGGATTTAAATTTGCTTGTATTCAATTTGATTATAAACATCGGGTTAGTTGTGAACGAAGCAATCCAATAAAATCATGATATCAATGAAATTTATTATAATAAATATTACAATTATAAAATGTATTAGTCTCTCAATTGGATTAAATTTGAGCGAGTTTCAAAAGGTATTTTAACATTAATTTATTATTCTATTTTGTGTTACGATTAAATATTATAAAATATTATCGGTTTATATGTATTTTAGACAAAAAAAAAACATAATTTTAAAGCAAAATTTGATTCTCTCCAACTTTTATTTAATTTTTTTTCTGATTTATTTGAAAAAATATCCAGATAAATGCATATTTATCGTACAAAGCTAATTTTAATCAAAATTTATTTTTTACCTCAATGTTGAGGTTATTAAAAATAATGTAGACAATATCAATAAACATTTTATCACGCAATTTTTGAATTTATTCGAAAAAATATCAAGATAAATGCATTATCGTAAAAAGTTAACTTCGATCAAAATTTGTCGATTTTTTTATTTTACCCCAATTTTGAGCTTATCGTAAATGATTTGGATAGTACCAATAAACATTTTCTCAAGCGGAATTTAATTATCCGCAATTTTTATTTAAAGAAATTTTTGGATTCATTTGAAAAAAATATCTAGATAATTGCGTTTTAATGTTCAACCAATTTTCTCTGACTTTTTTACTATTTTGCGATATTAAAGCCATTTTATTTTACGATATAATTATTTTTCAGATTAAAAAAGATTATAAATTGGACGAAATTATAAATTCGATACAAAAAATTGTCGAAAAAAATCCGGACGGTGGCATAAAAATCCATTATAATTACAACGATCGCTATTTAATCAACAACATAATAAAACGGAGCAACTTATCAAATTACGAAATCTATAACAATATTCGAATAATGAATTTTAACAAGAAATGTTTAATAAACATTGCGATAATGATTAATCCAACGCAAATATATTTAATCGACAGAGAATCTATATTAATATGCTTATTTATGGGTAAAAATTTATACGAAATGTTGGGCAATTTTCATCCATTTTCGAGGGCAATGTTTGTGGATAAATTTGGAAATATTTACAAATATTTTAAACAAAAGTTTAACAAGCAAATTGAAATCGATTTGGATTACTTTAAAAATTACGAGGGAATGCACTTAACTTATAATAATTTAAAGCTCTCCATAAAACCATTTGTGGTTTATATTAATGGAAAAAACAAAGGTTTAAATATGGTTATGATTGAGGAAATTGGAAAATTATTAAATTTCACAATTGGTGAAACCATTGCCGGACCACAATTGTTTGTACCTTACTGCTACCCATTAGATGAAGATATTTTTTTAGCAGCCCATACTTATCCATATTATATTTCTCATTTTGCATTCGCAGTACCTTTGGCCGTAAAAATTCCAAATTGGTTGGGCCTTATTTACGTCTTCGATTGCAAACTTTGGTTATCAATTCTGGCTTCATTTTTATTAACAATTTTTGCAAAATATTTTCTGTCCAAAACTAGCTTAAGCAATTGCTTTATCGAATGCTTTGCGATATTTTTAAACCAAACAATTTGCAAACCAAAACGTATTCCATTGATTATACTTCATGTTACTTGGGTTACATTCTCATTTATCATAATCAATTCGTATTCCAGTCAAGTTTTCACCTTTTTAATTAAACCTTTATTTGAAAAGCAAATAAATTCTTTGGAAGATATTGCAGATGCAAATTTAGCAGTTGAATTGTATCCGGAACATATTGGGGTGTTTAATAAATCTTTAAAATTGCACCAAAAAATATTAAATAAAAGGATTATGAATAAAGGTAATCTTAATCTTGTATTTGATTTCATTGTAATTTATAGAAACACCAGCGCAATGCACGAACGCACTCTCATTGAAGCCGACCAGCAATTGGTTCTTGAAAGGAATGGGAATACTTTTTATTTATTCAACGCCAATCAATTGGGGCATTTATTGTTGGTTATGTTTTTTGCGATAAACCATCCAGTGATTGTGCAAATTGATAAATACATTAGCCGCTTCCAGGAAGTAGGGCTTTACAATAAATGGCTGAAAGACGGCACCGATTCCCAACAAAATTTCGAAACCAGCAAAGAATTCATAGCTTTCTCCTTCGAGCAATTATCTCTACCGTTTTTTGTCCACTTTGGCTTTTTAGCAATCGCAATAATCGTTTTTATTTGCGAGAATATTTTTGCAGCAATTCTCAAATGTTTTGATTAAAATGAATCAAAATTGCAGGCTTAAATGATGAAAACCAGACTTGGCATTTAATTAACATTAATGAAGGAATCAATTAGTAATAAAAAATAATGTATGTTTGCGGCAAAATTATAATTTGAATAAATATCTTTAAATGTTTTTATTAAATTTTTTTTTAGAAAAATGTTCAGTTTAATTTTTTTCCTCCTGCTCTTTTCTACTCAATTTTTATTTAAAAAAACTTATTTTTATAAATTTTTCATTTTCTTTCTCTTTTTTCATTTAACTTTTTGCAATTAATATTTTTATTTGCAATTTTCTTGGATTTTCACAGTTTTACTTTAATTTTTTATTTTTTTTTTAATTGAACAAACTCAATATTTCGTTTGAACGACCAGAAAAGGGTCTGCTGGTGTGCATTCAGTATTAACTATCGGTCTAGAATATTTATTTAAGTTATCCGCCCACCCGGCCAGCCACTGATTAATCAGGAAATTGAATATTAAACCTTTGTTTTGAGATTAAATTTATAGAAACATCTCAAGTGGATTTAATGTCCTATTACTCGATCTTCTCTTCGAATGATCTTTTGTTAATAACTTTTTTGTTGTACATTTTTTTACAAAAATTTTCGTGTGCAATACTTTGATAAAAAATAATTTAAAGAAAAATTAAAAAATCAAAACTGCCACGAGCAGCAATGCTCCATTTTTTAAATTGTTAATAACTTTTTTATTTTGAACTTTTGATTAATTTTTTTTAGTGCGATGCGGTGCAATGCGGGTGCAACAATTTGGTACAAAAAAATTGAATTTTAAACATGTATGTTCAAAGCCATAATTTTTAATTATTCATAACATTTTTGTTTTTAATTTTCTATTTAAACTTTTCCTGGTGCAATGCGGTGCAATACAAATACTTTCAGGAAATTTAAAGAAAAATTAAAAAATCAAAATTATCGCGGCCAGTGTAACGTTACCCTGGCCGTCGAAGGATCTTTTGTTAATAACTTTTTCATTTTTGCGGTGCAATCATTTCTTTTTGCGGTGAAATTGGGTGCAATATTTTAGCATAAAAAGATTGATTTTGAAAACATGTGACGGCCAGGGTATTGGATCCAGAAATAACGCAGATTTTTTAAAAATTTTAATTCAATTCCTATTAAAAAAAGGCTTCGTCAGTGGTAAATGGATACAATAAAAAATACCCTAAACATAAAAGAAAACTGGAAATGCTATTATGCAATTAAGTAAACAATGTTGTGCAAATTAATATGCGTTCTTTAAAATTAAATAATATTGTTCTTCATATCAAGCATCATCTACTAGTAAAAGCGATTTGTTATGTTGATTAAAATAAAATTTCTGTAGATTCTTATCCGGTATTACAAAAAAATATAGTAACCCCTATATTTCGCGCAGTACGAACAAACCCAATCTAAAAATCGTGGCGTACATCGTGGGATAAGAAGGGGTTGCACGAAAAATAAAATAACTAAGCGCGCCTGAAAAGCTCCTTATCAGATATTCGTGCTGAGAACGCTTCTTTCGTCAAGAGGCTGGTGTATAGATTTTTACCCCTATAGAAAAGTCCTTTCTCACATACAATGAAGCGAAGATCTCCGCGTTTCAGCGAACGGTATTGCCGTCTTCATTCCACCAATATGCAAATAAAAGAGGGCACCATTTAACCACAGAGTATTATTTAACTTACAAGCAAGACTATAAACTACTAATTGGTAGATTTTTATCGCGTACTGCGTGAACTGTAACCTGCAGCATGTATATATAGTATAAGTGAATGCATTTAATTTATATCACGAGCTGTTCAAATCTTTAGATCTATTTTGTATTGTTTTCGTGATGTTTGGAATTAAGCAACAGAAGAAAGTTACTTAAAACACGGTGCATATTCAATTTATCAAGTCGGTATCTATTGTAAAATCTTTTTATATTTACATACATTTATTTACAGTTTATCAAATTTAAAGAGAAGCATCTTAATTATATTTGATTGATAATTCCATTGATACTTTATTTAATTATGATTAATTTCATTAATTCCACTCCGTGTCATACACAATATTCTAACTTGTTTAAATACAGCAGATTAAGCAGCAATTAGGCGCTAATACTTGGTAAACACGGCTTGATTTAATTAATTAATTTAGAGACTAATAAAGTGCGGAAGACAACAGTCGCTCCGCGTTAAACGAACATGATAAATCAACTAAATCGAGAGGCGATAATATGCTAATGACTTTTTAGCGGAGATGTCATGTCTTAAAAAATTAACAGAGCCTTATGAATATTATGGTGTTAATTGGAATATTTTAATTCGTCGAATGCGTGGGAACTTATTTGTTAAACTGGATCAAATTCTGTCGATCACATACTAAACGAATCGATTGTAATTTTATGCTGAATGTAATTATCAGAAATCGTCTGCACACAAAAATATGGAAATATGCGCATATATTTACACTTAATCTTTATCTAAAATTTATTATAAAATTAATTATTCCACAATCTTTTGTTAAATTGTACGTTCTAATAAAATATACCCAATAAACATTTCTAAATATTAATATTGTCAACAATTTAATTAACATTATATTAATTCTCTGTATTTTCCGATTATGATATAATCAATTATCCAAAATAATGTAATTGAATTAAAATGTAAAGGATACATTTATAATTTAATTTAATTATATTATTTTTATTTTAGGTAC